>VZTR01028851.1:232687-244199 GCA_013400775.1 Chaetops frenatus | reverse complement strand
AAATAAATAAATAAATAAAAAAAAAAAGAAAAGCACACTGGAAAAAGTTCAGAACAGTGCAACACAACAAAATTAATATGGGTTGGAGATACTGATTTGATGGGGAAGGATTTATAAGGATTAAACATGTATAATGTAGACTGGAAAAGTGATTGGGGTGCAGAAAGGAGAAAGGAAGATTAAAACCTTTATGAGTATACATACAGACACCAGAGGGCAATTACCCACTGCCTGAGACTCACATGCATGCAGCAATGACTGCTGAAATGAAATCAAGCACAGGAAACTGCATCAAAGTGCAAAGGAGAAACTTTCAGTCAGAGACACTAAATTCAGACAAAACAGCAGTGTCCATATTTGATAAAATATACACAACACACTAAAAAAGTACACTTCAAGGAGAAACTTATACTGTATAATCTACAAGGTATCCTCTACATTCTGATTCAACAATTTCATACAACCATTCACTATTGTACTGCTGTATATAAAATAATTAACATTTCTACAGTGCTTATTATTAAACAGAGTAATTTAACCAAATCTGTTACAATAAATGATAATATGTCTAGTACTCTGAATTGTATCAGTGCAACAATGGAAAAATAGTTCTGAACAGATAAAGTACAGCTCAGAAAGAAAATGCTGAATAGAGAACACAGACACCAGAGTTGTGGAAACAAAAGTTCAATTGTTCCTCTGCAAATGTCAATATAAAGTATTGTATCAAGGATATAAAGAAAAAAAAAACATTAAAAAATACATTGATACTTAAAATAAAAATGCAGCTGCTCTGCATATTGTCAAAATCCCACTTCTATTTTGGCATCAAATGAAAGGACTATGCTCTTCAACATTTACAAGAATCTATTTGTATCTTTGGTCCAACTGACTACAGGCTGCCGAAAATTGACAGGAATTTGAAACAGCTCTCAGTATACACATTATCTGTTTTTTTAATACATTTTTTTATTCTTATTGAGGCCCACACTCACAGCCAGTGCAAATACAGTACCAGTCTGCAAATGGAAGTGGCAGCCACCTATGAGGAACCACACGGGCAGGATTGTGCTGCCTGATAGAAGCCATGTGCACACACAGGAGTACACCTGCTGCGCCGGGCTCATCATCACTCAAGTGTCACTTGTACTGCACAGCAGAGCTGCACAAAAAATGTGAGATTTACAGCATGCCAGCTACTCCACTGAAACTGCCCACGTCTTTGTTACCCCTCAGGCAACCTCCCTTTCATGGTACGCTGTGAGAGCACAGCTGCCATGCCGTAAATCTGCATCTGCACCTTCCTAACTTTTCCATGTAGCCCGCAGATCCAGGAGCTGCCACGAAAAGGTGCATTTAACAATATGTTAGCCAATAAGCATTCAAGAACTCCCTGAAAAAAGGACAGTGGTGTTTAAAACCCAGGGCTACACATGCTAACCTTCCCCTGCTGCAGCTATAGTAGCAGAGGAGGCTAATCACTGCCAGCTGCTGGCACAGCAGTTTGCATCTCCCTGATCTGTCTCTGTCAGACCACACTACTTCAGCAAAGATGTTTAAAACACAGGGTGCTTCCCAGCCTGCTCTGACTGTAGGGAAATATTGAATGCTGAGACAAACAGATCAAAAGAGATCTTAACCTATGAGTGATTTGGTAGCAATCGTCTCCTTCATTCTTACTGTGCCCACAGCTTCCCAAACTGGGCCCAGAGGTGGCTACAAGAAAAGCTACAAGCACAGCAGAAGCTTAAACTCATTCCTGCTGCCAGTGGCACTGCACCCACCAGAAGTCCCCTATAAGCCTGAACAGGCATAAGAGCTCTCACTGACAGAAGCATGGGCAGAATCCCCAACAGATCTGGAAACCTGGTTCTGAAGATGCTTCTCCATAGTTAAAACCAACATAAGAAGGAGAGATACTCGGGAGATTTATTTTAAACAGTGGCTGCCCACTGCAGTATTGTGCAAAACATCACAGAAAGCAAACACAAAGCTCTTGGCAATAGTTTCATAGCTGGGCAAATTCAGGATGGCGAAACCACAGCATAACTGCTCAGCAAAAATAAATACCCCCAGTCATGCCTCCCTCTCCTGCCCCCACCAAGGACCGAGTCATGCGTTGCTAGTACCTCTTGCTTCCGTTTTTTATTTTCTTCCTGTCTCTCACTAAGAATTGTAGAACTTCTTGCCTATTTTGGAAGGACATGTAACAGCTAAGGAGACAGCCCACATGGCTCTTCTTCTCAAGAGACCATTTTTAACTCATTCACAGCTAATTCCACAAGATCACATCAATGCAGCCAAGTCCAGCTGAATTTTTGTAACACGAATGTTGTTTAAACGGCCACTTGAGGTAAGGAACAGGCTTGGAACTGTGTGGAAAAGCTTGTTAAATAAGAGGAAGGGCAGTGATTGTGGAGTAGAACCAGCCTCCTAGGGAAGACCTCCTAATCAAAAGTACACATGCATTTGAAATGTAGCAAAGCACAAATTAACACTGCAGGGCTCCAATTTAATTTTGTCTGTGGGGGACACCTTCCCTACAGCACTCTTACAACAGGGATAGCATCAAAATTGAGGCAGAGGAGTCAAATTGGCAGAAGAGGAAGAGTTTTATTTCTATGTTTCTTTTGGCTACCACTCTAATTAATGACAAGACTTAATTGGAGTGGTGGCCAAAAGGAACTGAAATAAAATCCCAAAGTTATGCAACTGATTTGTATTTCTTTCTTTTCTCTTCCACTTGGGGCTCACTGCAAGGGCATGCACATTCCTTATTTTCAATTGTTTTTGCTCACCTCTTCTGTTAACATACTTGATTCCAATTATGTTCCCTCTGTTGAATCCCCAATTTCCTAATACAGCTCCATTTGCTTTGGATTTGAACAAATATTCTGGGCTTGGCTGGTATTTTCAAGGTCTACCACTTTCTGAAGAATCTCAGATTTTTTAAAGGAAATTACTGGACTTGTTTAATCCTTTGTTTTGACAGACTGAAATATCATGTTCCCAGACAAATTTATGCTACATTTAGAGGAAATAAACAGGCTATAACTTCTGTTATTAAATGTAAATAAAGCTTATTTTTAAAAAGAACACTTACTATTTTCCTAACATCCATGTATTTTAAAATGTATTTCTAGCACACAGTTTCTTGTAACCTTACCATATTTGCTTAATTTCTGTGAATATCCAAAGACAGCTGTATACATACCTTTTCTTTTGGTTTAATTAAAACAGACAAATGTCTTAAAACCAATGGTCCGTCTAGACTGTAAGTGAAGTTAACATTCTCAAATGCTATCATTCCTTGGTTAGGCCAATCTGGTGGTGGATGTTTGTTGGTCTCCCAAGGAGCTTCTTTTTCAAGCTCTGTGTACTCCATTACTCTTTCTACTGATATCATCTAAGGGGAAGAAAGAAGACACATACACGTGAACGTCATCCTACGGCATACACTGCAAATACTGCTGTGCATATAAATATGTCTGTGTATTTTTACCATAGAGATTCAATGTAAACGACTCCATGGTTTTTCTTTTGAACACAGGCAAGAGTATTTGGTGCCATTCTAGGCTTTCTTTATACTACTAAAAAAGTGGGAAGAATGTATGTCATGTTGTACTACAGAATCGAATTTATCATGACACATACAGCCATACATAAGCATTTTTCATCAGCAGATTAATTATAAATCTGAATACGTGCATAAGTTTTAAGAAAATTAAGCTAAGAGAGTTGTCTGTGAGTCTTAACTAAGATGACACCAATCTCTTGTGTGCTGGAAAGACAAAGCTAGAAATGAAACTGCCAAATGAACTACAGGCAGACATATGAATGAGTTCAACTATTCACCCTGCATAGAACAACACCAAAAAAATCACACCACGTGCCTGAGAACATTGTTCAAATGCTTCTTGAAGTCTGGCAGACTTGATGCCATGTCCACTTCCCTGGGGAGCGTGTTCCAGTGCCCATTCACCCTCTGGGTGAAGAACATATTTCTAATATCCAACCTAAACCTTCCCTGACACAGCTTCAGGCCATTCCCTCGGGTCACTGGTCAGCACAGGGAAGAAGAGATCAGTGCCTGCCCCTCCCCTTCCCCTCACGAGGAAGTTGCAGACTGCAATGAGGTCTCCCCTCAGTCTCCTCTTTTCCAGGCTGAGCAGCCCAAGTGACCTCAGCCACTCTTCAATAAGACTTCCCCTCCAGCATCCTCATGGCCCTCCTCTGGATGCTCTTCAGTAGCTTCATTTGGAATTGTGCTGCCCAAAACTGCACGCAGGACTCAAAACAAGGGTGCACCACCACTGAGTAGAGTGTGACAACCACTTCCCTTGACCAGCTAGCAACAGAATAGAGGGGAAATGTACTTGCCTCCCCCAGGCGCAGTCACCTTTTAATAACAAGGGATTTTTGGTGGATGTCCACCCACCAAAGAACTTGATGCTAACCATAATTCCATAAAATGATCAGCATTTCACATCAAAGCCAGGTTAGTGAATGGCCTTTCTCTTCCAAGGTACTTCTGAGTCACAGCCTCCAAGAAAGCAGCTCAGTACATGTGGCAATCTCACAGACACTTCCAAAACCTCCCCAACAGCATGAAAAAACCTGAAAGCTTTCTTCCCATTTCTGACAAAATCCGTCACCACCAGCTCACTGATGTGTGAAAAATGCACTGAAGAAGCAATGTGGTAGCAAGAAAAATAATTCTACCATCGTTGTTGTTGTTATTACTATTAATTAAGCATGGCTTTATAACTTCTACAAAAGGACTACATGTATTTCCTAGACCATGTACAGCAAACTGTAATTACAAGCAACTTCAGTTGTCAACAAAACAAAAAAATCCCAGGTTTATGTTCAGCATGGTTTTTTTACGATCTATTTTTCTTATGTATTATTGTAAGAAACTAAACAGGCAAATTAGAACATGCTAGTAAATATTGTGAATTGGTCAAAGGCATTTTACATTATATATTTTGGAAAACACACAACCTTCTCAGCTGATTATGAACAAATACTTTCACATTTGTATTAACTTAGAATGAATTAAAAAATTGTAAGCCTTTGCAACGGAATAACAGGACTAAAAATGCCATGAGGGATATAAATAAAAATTTAAAATGCAACAATAAATAACAATAAATTGTAAATACCAAATATAAAACATAATTAAAAATCTTCCTTATAGGAAGGGATTAATTTATTGCAACTTTAGCAAGTTGCAATGCAATTGTCTACACTGTAACTAAGACAGTCTCCTTTCTGCTGTAAAGGGAGACAGTAAAACCTCCCTTACTATGAATGGAGGACAGTCCCTGGGCACAATTCATCTCAACAAATGCTCAAAATCAGTCAGCCAAATTACAACCTAAAAGAAGCTATTTTTCTTCATGACTGCAGTGTGGTGCCTCAATTGCTTGCTAAGGTATTAATATCCTAAGTTAATTAAGAAGAATCTCATCCTTAAGGCTTCATGTCACAAGTATGAAAGGAACTAAGAAGGGAAAAGGAAGAAATAAACATTACCAGGTTTTCAACTTCAGCACTTTGTCTAACACCCCACTGGAATGTTCCCATGAGGGTGATGGCATAGGAGAGTGCCAAACCAACCTGCCCCGCATTCAGAGCTGCAGAAGAAAGGAAAATGAGACTCAAATAGGTACATTGTAATTACACAAAATTTCAGTTAAGTTCACTTTCATGAGGTTACTTACACGATGGAAGCATCACAGGCAGAATTTTATTTGGTTATGCACTACTTGCTATCTGTGCAATGAGTAGCTCCAGGCAGAACAGTTACTTGCTGCATTTTTTTGGGTATATTTTGGAAACATTTTGAAAAGATAATCCAAATTCTCCTTGGCCTGGCATTTATCTAAAAACTGAGGTTCAGTATGAAGACCATACTGACATATATTGTTAGGGTCATCCCTATCTGGCTGAGCATTAGTTAACTCTTCACTTTTTTTCTAAGGAAATTAGATAAGGCCCTAAACCTGAGCAACAAATTTGCATAAAATTATTTCAAAATTAGTTATGAACATTTACATCAACTTTGTGCTCTTACAAGCAATCAGATAAAGTAACAGGACAGAATATTTCTTCCTCTGTTCCTTAAATCCTTTGGTGGGTCTACTCTCAAAAAATATATGTATTCTGTCTACCCCAATATTAAGCATGACTGTCCTCTGATTTACTTGAACTTTAGCCTAGCACAGTCCTGTTGACTTCAAGAGAGCTACTCCTTATCCAGAGGCAAGGAAAGATTCATGACCGTTGTTTTGACTTGTCTTTCTGCATTCTACTAACATCAAACCTAGCTCAAAATTTGCAGAGTTGTGCGGCACAGAGTGTTCAAATTTTAAAACACATGTGCACATACAAAAGTTATCCAAAGAAAAAAGAAAAGAAACAAAACCAGCAAATTAGCACTAATTTTCATGTCCAAGATAATTACTTCTTCCTTCGTGTTTTAGATGACTATCTCATTCTAGTACATCTAACCCAATTATATCCTGGATGATGCATACACTGATGACAGTTCATGAGTGACAGTGAACATAAAATGTATTATTATGAGGCAATTTGCTTTCTGGAACTGGCCTATCCCACTGATCCAAGATATGAGAAGAGTATCCCTAGGAAGTTTAGCTTGCCTTTTGACCTACTATGCCATGTGCAGAAAGGAAAAACGCTGTTAAGAGGCAGCTCCGTGGGTGCTTCAGTATGAAAAGCAAAGCCCTGTAGGCCCAAAAGAGAAAGACAAAAAGGTAGGGAAAAAGAAGAAGATTTATTTCTTGTTATTGCTCTGAAAGCCAGAATCTCAGAAGTGAAGGCTACAGAAGTGCACGTTTGTTTGCACACTGGGGGATGATGACAGATGCGTGCTGCAGCCCGGAAGATGTCTGAACTGCCTCCAGTATTTGCAGGAAAGCAGATACAGCCCCAATGCCCTAGACTAAGGAAGAGATCATGATCTAGAAAGAAATGTTTAACTTAATTACAGCCTTTAAACAATTAGAAACAGCAACACATGAAAAAGAATTAGACATTACTATACATGGTAATTACTGGGTGAACTTTTTCTAACATCTGTACTTACTCTTGGCGAGAAGCAGGGAACCAAAAGCAACCACTATAACAAAAATGGCACAGATGGCATCCAGACGCACAGCAAACCACCTTGAGGTTGTCAAAAAGAGAAACCAGGCCTCTAAAGTGTATTTTACAAAGACATAAAGACAGTGGATTATTAGTAAACTCAGCTGTATAATCATTACTAAATTAATTCATGTTAATAATGCACATTGTCAAAAAAACCCAACGTTGCCATCTTTAAGTGCATGTCTCCATGGACTGATGATGGTCAGGCTAGTGACCACTTTTCCTGAAATTGTCTAATTTAGTTTTCACACCAGTAGCAACCACTACAGGAAGAGAAAGAAAAACAGTGAAGGCTTGAAGCACAGTTCACTTATTTAAAATGGAAGCCTCTTCTCAACTCCAGTGGACTCAAGGAGTCTTACACAAAAAGCAAAAGTACAACTGCATTTACTGCAGCTGGACTAGAGCCTACAGGCTTTTAGCTAGAACATATTACGACACAACTGTCAGAGCCAAGTCTTTCTAAGGCAGCTGCAGCTGGTTAAGCTCCTGTAGGAGCTTCTCAAAACAGCTAATGTAGCTATACAGAGCTATTCAGACAATTGGATGTATGTATTTACTTTTGGGGAAGCTCACAGGTGGACATCTCCACTCTGCACTCACACCCAGGTGTCGACAGTTTGGTGCTAAATTCCATCCCAGATAGAAATGCTACAGTACAAGACAGAAGAGACAGCAGGACATACACTGCAATAGGCAAAGTGTTTGAATTCAGGGCCAAAACCAGAAGGAAAGTAGCCATAATAAAGCATGGCATTATTTATTGCTTAGGCTGCACTCAGAGGAATTGTTCCAGCTGCTACCAAGTCACAGCAGAAGGTCATCATAATTCCAGCCCCTTCTGACTTGCTGGCCATTACTCCCTGCTAAAGATCAACACAGTTTCAACTGTTCAATGTTCCTTAGCCCAGTGCTGGGAAAAATTCAGACTAAAAAAAAACTCCACCTTTTTTAAAACAGAGAGGAGGTTAAGTCTGGTTTTAAGCCTGATCATCTTGGATAGCCAGATTATGGAGTGATCAAATAAATCAATTCAGCTAACAGAAACATCCACGTAACTTCTGGAGGGCAGCAGAGGGTAAGATTGAGGATGACGAGAGGCATCCAGGTAAGGTACAGAGCTGGTAACTTCTTAGTCCCATTTACATCGACCCTAACTGCATATGGCTGACCACACATTCAGCACTAGTGGCTGCATTAAACAAGACATTTCATATGGTCATACACCTGGACACACAGAATGACACATGCAGAAAGGAGTGCTGCACCAATTCAGACCCCTCGTTCCAGACATTGAATTCACCATGATAATTTAGTTACCTCTCTAAAATCCAGAAACCAAGTGGCCCTGGAAACAATCGATGGCAGCTTCCTGGTGACATTAAAGCTAATTTTTGGTGCAACAGCGTACACGTAAAATCAGGAAGTGGGACATTTGGGTAGTAGATTTTCCATCTCCACGCTTTTGCTCCACTGATCCAAATTGTACAGGGAGGCACATTAAACTGCCAGCTTGAGATGGGTCATCTTGCAACCTCCCTATGTAACAGGGGTCACTGTGCACAAAGGAAGGAATCTGACAGTCACAGGAACTAATAATGACTCATCATGGTCTGATGACTCATGGGCTTGCTTACAGAGACAGGCACTGGCAGGAAGGAAACTTGGGTTTGGTCAAATCTCAGCATGCCTTTTAGATATTTTTTATCTAAAATTTATTTAATAGTCCATTCACAGGCATCCCTCAAAGGGGTTCAAAGCAAGTGTCCTGAGTCCTAGGCTCAGGCCAAAATAGAGAAGAAGATACTACTCCAGCCAGAAGTGCTAAACAAAACCACTGCTGGTTGGGAGAGCCTTGTGCAATGCAGGAAAGAATTTAAAACTCTTTAGGAGACTTAAAAACCCAGGACTCCAACTTTGTGAGCTGCTATGAAAGGTGTTCTTTTACATCAGTTACTGCTTGCTCGCATTGCAACTATCCAGGGTGAAAACAACTTTAGGAAATCTCTAGTTCAGCCTCCTGCTCAAGCACAGTAAGCTCCAAGGTCAGACCATGTTGCTCCACGCTTTATGCAGTTTGAATCTTGAAAATTGACACAGATGAAGCCTGCACTTCTGGGCAATCTTTTCCTCTGTAAGACTGTGCTCACAGTGAAATAGTTTTTCCTTGAATACTGATTAAACCTCTCTTGTTACAACTTATACCTACGTCATTGCCTCTACCACTATGTGCCATGGTCAACACCCTGTATTTATAGCAACATCCTTGCAGGTACTGGAAGGAGCTACTAAATCCTCTGTACGCTGCCTCTTCTGTGAGCTGAACAAGCCCAGTTACCTCCCCCCACAAGGAAATCTCTCCTGTTAATACCCAACCCATCTTAGAGGCCCCTCCGGGGAGCGGACTCCAGTTTATTAGAATGTGTCTTGGATCTGGGAGTCCAAACTGGATGCAGCAATCCCAGTGTGGGCTAACAAGTGCAGAGGAAAATAATGATGTCCCTCCTTCCCCTGCCTATGCTCCTGTTAATACAGCCCAGATGGTGTTGGCCTCCCTTGCTGTCCAGGCACATATTCCCTATGAGATCCAAACACCACACACACTTTAAGCTGGCTGGTGTACCCCCCCAAAGATTCTGGTGGGAAAGACACCAAGATGAAGTGTGTAGGTATACAGAAGAGTGTGACTATAAGCACTGAAGCTTGACCTCAAAAAAAGGTTCCTGATCTGCCCAGGAGGGGTATTATTATTGGCAGTTTTGTTAGCGAGTTGCACAAAACTGACTGAAAAATGGAAGTGTTTTTGTGTTCCCTAGATCTGACCTTAAAACATAGAAAAATACTTCTTTTAAATTTCACAGTCTTCTTTGTATAGTGAAGCTTCTATTTGCAGTTTATTGACCAAAAATGCCTTTTATTATAAAGCTAAAACACAACTTTGTCTTCCCTCACTCTCACCTACTGCAACATTGATTTGGTCAGATAACTAGCAACTCTAAGAAATGGGAAATTCAAAGCTAGAGGTGCCTCCCTGGAAGTTATACTACACCAGTCACAAGCCACTGGGCTCAACAAGGTCAGTGTGCACAATGTGATACGCTGTACTTCAGAAAGGATCAACTGGTCTTGTCTGAAACCTTGTAAATCTATAAATTACAAACCACCAATCGAATACACTTTTATGTCTTACAACAGAGGACATTCACAATCCTAGCTAACAAAAACAAAACTGAAAACTTGCATCCTGCTGTATCTTGAAAAACATTGTAATAGAGAACATTTAAATAATGGAAGTTAAAGAATCACAGTGCAAATCTGAATTATTTATGCTTGGAGAATACCAGTATTTTACACCTTCCAATGATGTTAATTCCATATATTAGATTTAAGCCCTGAAAGCTGCTCGAAGTAAAAAAGTAAGTAGGATTTACAAAACTTTTCCAAGATTATTTATACTAATAATATCTGCCCATTCCTAGCACACTACTTAGTATCAAATGCTTCATAATATAGCTTGTTTTCTCCACATCTCTGTTTGCTTCCCCCTCCTTTCCTCTTCTCAAAGATGGAATCCAGGAAAATGTTAAAAATTATGCTTTAAGTATTCTTATCAGGCACAGTTTCAAATGTTTATCTTATACATTGTTAAAACATATGCATGGGTATTCTAAATTATACGACAGCCCAAAGTAAACTCTCTAAATCTAGAGAGATAATGTTTTTGTTCTAACACAGGAATTTTACCCTAAAGAGACAAATGCACAGCTCCTACTGATTTTAATGCACATTATATACGTGTCGCTGAGGGCATAAGATATTTCTCTCCTACAGTGCAAAGTATTTGATTTTCCACATCAATTCATCACAAACCTGAGTGGAGGTCTTGGTGTGCATCAAATAATTTTTGAAATCTTTCCTCTGCTTTCAAAGCCCGAATAGTCCAAAGCCCCTGGAGGGATGACGACAAGTGGGAGAACACTGGACTTCGAGCTACAAAGGGAAATGAGAGTTAACAATAGCTGAAGGACAACATTTAATTCTTTTTGCACCACACTAATCTTTAATCCTACCACTTTATATTTAACCATACAAACTACTCTACTGCATCTTCTTAGAATAAATATGCAGTATCTTTAACTAATGTCGTCTTACTCTATTAGAATCAGTCAGACAGCCAGGCAGATTGATTTACACAAAAATGTCTTACATTTTTAACAATAGCTGTCACTGAAGAAATTCTTTGAGCTTTATTAATGACATTTGGCACTCATGTTTGTTATTCACAATGCTTAATATTCCATATTACAGTCAAGCTAAAGTCAGGCACAAGAGTCAG
>VZTR01028851.1:194905-218487 GCA_013400775.1 Chaetops frenatus | reverse complement strand
TTGACAGAAGAATGAAAATATTTCTAGCTACAGCAAACTGTTAGAAATGTTAATGATTTTTCAGAAGTGTTAAAACTAATCACCAGTTTGAGACACAGATATGATAGGTTGCAATAAGGCTTAAAAAGTCAGGGAAATACCTATTAACAATGATAATAAAAATTCCCATTCTGGCATTAAAAGCAGCAGTAGTATATACACAAAGAAAGACCTAAAAGAAAAGGAGAAAACTATAGAATGTAAGTTCACTTACATGCATAAATACACCTACAGAGTATTTCTTTGCCCTCTTTCACTCTAAGAAAAGCAAACAAGAAAATATGTTCCAACAGATCCAAACAACCCAAAATTAACAGACTCTCTGGAACTGTTACAAATTCCACTTAACCAAAGTGGGGAAATTTCCAACCACACAGAACAGGGTGCACATCACTGGACTTTCATACGATTATCCTGTTTTCTATTATATCCATAAATATATTGAAAGTAATCTGCTAAAGAAAACAGAGGAGTCCATTTTGAGAACAGATTACTTAAAGCTGACTGTAATTTCGTATTTACAGGTTCCAACTATCAAAATACTGCAAGAACAACTACCATTAAACCTGAGTCTGTGCAAATGTTAGAGAAATTAAGACAAAGACTGCACCTCATAATGCTCACATTCTCTACAAAAAGAAATAGAGAAGACAGAATTCCATTAATTGAAAACTAGCTTTATTTTTCAGAGCACTGCATTCAAACCACCTGTATTCCACATTTCAGTGAGAAAATGAAAGGAGCCCAGTACAAAATGACGATCTACTTTTACCACATAAATGGAGAAGTACAAAAACTAAAAGGAAATGAGTTAAAAACAAGAAAGGCGGTAAAGGAGGCAAGAGGACAAGAAGGTAACGACACCACATTTTCAGTATTTTACCTTCTTTCCCATGTTAGAGAAAGAGTTGCATCTTAAATTTTTATTAATACCAAGTAAATAAAAACCCTAAAATATTAAGGCAGTTACATTATGTAACAAATCAGTTTTGTTACAGTAGTGATCTCTGCTGCCTTGACACTCATGTGTGGAGAATGGCATGCATACCTATTCTTGTAAAAATTCTACAAATGAACAGTAACAGAAAAAAATTTGAAAAAAAGAAAAGGGGGGGTGAAGGGAAGGCTTAGGCTGGGTATACACATAGCCACTACAGTGAGAACAGACCCTTAGCCTTCCTTAGAAGACCGAGGTCCATATGTAAACAGGAATCCACCCACTAGCAGTGACTCCAGACTTTATACATTTTATCCTGTACATGCACCACCAATCTGAGTAAATATGCAGCCTGTATGATGCAAGATACTCACCCTTCCATTCAAAGGAATGTGATGACAGGTACAAAATAAAGAACAGCAATAGCTTTGGCATAGATTATCTCCCACTGCTGGTCACCATCAACAAGACTAATTGGCTACTGAGATTTAACAATCAAAACATTCAAGGATAGAGGAAGAAAAGGTCAATAAAAAACTGCATTATTTAGACAAGTGTCTGAGCTAAACTCACAGCTTCTGCACGTTGGTCTTGGAGACACAAATGCAACCCAAGCTTCCTCTTCCTCCACTACCTCCCACCCCTTTTATTTGTTTGCTTGTTTGTTTTTTAACAAGACAGTGGGGTTTATTTTAAAAAAATACCAAAATTTAAAGAACATACAAATACTGCATGACCAGAGCAAAAGTTAGGATCTTATTGCAACGATCAGTTTAACCTTTTCTGAAATTAGAGCTCAAACATTACCAATGAAAACATATACATCTCTATTATTTTTCTTTAGGTTTTAACTGGTCTTTCATTATGCACTAGCCAGATGCCCTGTAATATGCATCTTGGGAAGGTACAGCAAGAAAAAGTCCTGTAAGGTTTAGGTTGTCAAGTGTTACCAGGCAACTGTTTTGAGTTCCTTTAATTTATTTATTTTTCATTTAAACCTCAGCACAGCAAAACTACCATGACTCAGCAGAAGGGAAGCTAAAAAGTATCCAAGGTATCCAAGCCACAGGTCTGCTCTACCTGCCAGGCTCAACAGAGTATGCCGACATTTAACACAGATCCCACTACTTGTTATTTTCTTACAACATGCTTATGATCATACTTTGAATATACACATGCAAACACATCGAAAGAATTATTCTTTAATGAATAAAAATAGTTCTAAAAACTCACACGTGCATACAGACTAAACTCAGCTAAACTGGAAAAAACGCATCAAACTCCTCAGGAATCCCACCTCTCACAGAAAGAACAAAATAACAACGTCATTGTTAAACTAAAAGATCCTGGAATTCCTTCTACACACTTTCCCTGACATCCTCACACAATAAAATGCAGGGGTCAGTGGTACTGAAACAAGGAACGGCAGTTCCACTCTTGTGCACATATGAAAGCAAGTGACCCAAGCTATTATTCCAGTCTGAGGCACTTTTTGTTCCTAATATCCAGATGCAGCAGCTTTTTTTTTTCCCCTTTCTCTTTTTTTTTCTTAAAGAAATGACTGTGGACACCTCCTTCACATTTTCCTTTTCTTCAGTATTTTCACTTCATAAAGCTGCAGTCAATGTGTTTTGTGTGTAGTGAGAAGGGAATGGCACATTCAGTGGTGGTCTCAGCCACAGCCTACATTGGTGGCTCAAGTAGTCTCAGGATTAGGTCTTTGTGTGTGATGAAAGGATATGAAAAGTCAGTTATTTAAACTCAGTCAAGCTGTTGATTTTGGGGAGGAAAAAGGTTTTGCAATGCAGTTTTCCTCAATAAATCACTGCCCTTTTTCAAGGGCAGCTGCAGATAGTTCACATGTTCACAGTGTTCTACAGAAACAGAACAGATGATGATTCTTCTACCCCTCCCCTCAATCTAACGTAGGGAAAGAAATCAAAATGAAGGGGCCATCACATTAATTACTCAAATTCACTAGAAACTAAAGCAGAAAATCAACTCTGTTAACAAGTAATAGAATCACTGAAAAATTAAAAGGCCAAAGAAGCTACAGAGAAAACAATCCCTTTAACATTTACCAGAATAATGTATAAAACCAAAAGGAAGCCTGAAATAGATTTCACTGTCCTATGTACTCAATCAGTTTATAGACGTGATTTCCAAGCAGTAGTTTAGCAGTTTGGGTACTTACCTGGCATAGTCTGAGACCAGAGTTTAAAGATGCTAAGCCTCTGCAGATCTATCTTGAGTCAGAATATGATTCAGGTAGTAAAAAAGAAGCCTTTGATGAACTCTCAAAACTACAGCATCCAAAATACTGGCCACTTAGGAATAGCTGGGCTAATGTCCATAAACCACTATTAACTATCTTGGGTTCCTCATTCCTAATACCCCCTCATTAATTTTAATTCCTAATTCCTGATGTCCCCTGAAAATTTTATTCTATTTCTTGGCTGACCTTTTCCCCAATTAGAACTTTGTGTTTAATCTGTGCTGCATTGAACTAAACACTGCCTAGAGAACCTGTGGATGCCCCATGCTTGGGAGTGTTCAAGGCCAGGTTGGATGAGGCTTTGAGCAACCTGGTCTAGCAGAAGGTGTCCCTGCCCCTGGCAGGGGGTTTGGAACTAGATGGTCTTTGAGGTCCTTTCCAACCCAAAGCATTCTGTGAGCCTATGACTTGAAACCACAGATCCCACACCTAACAGTGAAGTCTACATCAACAGAACCTTATACTCCCACAGAGGTTATGGCAGGCCATTTACATCTAAATAAAGTAGATGTTTAAATCCTCTTAGAAAGTTTTAAAGCACTGTAATGGCCTTCACAGAAGTTGTCCTTTACCTGAGGAGATTGTAACTTAGTTGGAAAACAGCTACCAAAACCACATAATTCTGGTTAAGAAAAAGAAAACAAGCTGCAGAAATGAGGCTAAGGAGGCTAGCAATAATTAAAAATACGTACACCCACCAAGAAAACACCAAAACCCCACCATCTTCACCAAAAAAGTTCATTCAGCTTTTCAACTATCTTAATCAACCTACAAACATTGACTACTACCTGATTTTACAAACGAATTTAATGCTGTATTTGATAGAAAGAACAAGTGTCATAGTGAACATAGCATTGCTTTCTATTTTATTTTTTCAGAAGAGCTGATATGGACCCTTATAGTCAGCCAGAATTCATTACATAAGGTAAGACCCAGGCTTCGACTGTAAATTTTACAGTTTATTTTTTACTTTAATGAGCTTTGAACTGGACTCTAAACATACAATTAAAGATACCTTAGCTGAAAGGCCTAACTTAACCCTTAGTTTCATTTCAATTTTTCTGCTTCACATCTACCCACAGCGTTCTGTTCCAGCCATGTAGTCAAACATGGCCACAGATATGTTCTCATAAACGAGACTTATTTTTAATTCATAAACTTTGTGGATACAGCAGTTATTTCCACAAAACACAGTCAGCTGCACTAACATGAAATGTCTCATATGCTGTTAAAATTCCTAAGAAGAAAAAAATTACTGCCTTCTAGTGAGGACTGCTTCTCTTGCCTTCAGTCTCTCAAGACAGGTATGTTATATTTTGGTGCACTTCAAACCAAAGAATGAAAAGATGGCAGAAAACTCTAAATGCAGTGAGAGTTGCTACTTTGGAAGATATTGCAAAGTAACAGTTTTGTAAAGTCTAACCAGATTTTCAAAAGAATACACATGGTTCATGATGCATTTTTGTGCTTGCCACATACCTTTTATCTTTGCTTTAACAAGAAAGTGTACAGTGACTATCCACTGTCTTGAAGAGAGTATAAGTATTCTCCTTAACTCAATGGAAGATGTAAAAAATTAAACTCTTTCTGTTCAAGGAATAATTTTAATCCAAAATAGCCGTCTAGACTAATAATGCTCATTCTGGCTGTAGTGCAGTGTATAAATCTTATTATGTACTCCAAAAAGACTATTACCAATTTTTAGCATTGCTTAAAAATCTGCATTTTGTATAATTACAAAATTCTTGAAACTAGTGGGCTGCATTTAATTATTTATTTATCGGCATTTAAATTTGCTCATACTGTAGCTTTTGGATGTCCAATCACATTGCATTTATTTGTGCTGAAATTATACACTCCATTGCCAATACAGTAAAAGGCTGGAATGCTTCACAATGATCCTAGCAATAACTCTGAAAAACGACCACTTCCTCAATGCAAATCCGCTCAAGAAAAGCTTCTACACACAAAGTAAGATGAACCAGTTACTGCATTGTTTATTAAGTTTCACTTGATTCCTCCTGACAACCATTTAAACAATGAATGTTGGGAAATGTCTTTCAAAGAATCAACAATAATGGCTGGGATCAGAGCTTTTATATCCAGCTAATACTGTTTTTAGAAAGGAGAAAATATTTCTTCCTGAAGGGATTATAAGAAGTGTTATAAAAGACACCTGCAAACAAAACAAGTGACAAAAGATCTCTATCATAATTGCTAACAGTTATCCTTTGTAAAAATCTGTGCTTCACCAGAAATAAGTATATCTTTGCTCCTGAATTTCAAAAGCATCCACTAAGCAAGACGCCTGCCAATCAAGAAGAGTAAGTTTTAGAAAACTTGCCAAGAAGGAAGTGTTTTTTTTCTTATGGATAGCAGTGCATTATTAATCAACATTAAGATCCTAAACTTTCTTTTCTGATGCCAAATAGAGCAGGCAAGCTTTGAAACACAGTGTCTTTTCAATAGTGTACTGGACTTGTAAAATCTACTTTGTTTTTCGGAAAGCAAAAGCTTTTCACTTAAAAAATAAACTTCAGAATTTGACAAATAATTCAATAGCCAATTAAGAAGAAACGCATAAATTAATAAAGATGAAGGAAAATGTTTACCAAATGTGGTTTACAGTAGGAGCTTGAAAGAAGAAAACAATCACATCCAGAGAAGCAGCCTTCACTCTTTCATTCCAGACCAGTTCAGTTTTGGAAAGCATACATTGCCTAAAGGATCTATACACTGGTCAATAACTAGGTTTTCCAATCTGCTGGCAGATGATTCAGTCCTCTGAACCATGTGCCGTGCACACAGGGTAGACACACTCAGCTGTTGTTTTGAAGGAGATCAGTTTGTTCTATCAAGAGTAAGACAGTGCAATTCTCAAGACAGTTAGCTTCAAGGGTCTGCTCCCAAAAGGAAGTATGGACAAGATCACACCAACTGTGGCTCCCTCTGCTTTTGCAGACTTCTGTAACATTTCCCCAGAAAATTTTGCATCCTCAGACAACCCCACATGCCTTTAAATCACATGCCAGGGCATGCAAAACACCCACTCAGTTTCTTGCCATAAAACCACCACGCAAGTGGTCTTGCAACACAACTCTCACATTATTGTAAATGCACAGAACTAGGGAAAATGGTGCATCATTTTATCTCAGGATCACAGGACCCAGAGGATGCTCTGGGCACGAGCCGTACATAGCATGAACACACACAGTGCAGTAAGGGGGACACACTAATGCACATGCAAACTCCTCTGGCCCAAAGGACAAGCACACTGTGCGGGGCAGATGGGTTTGACTCTGTGGATGCAAACTGTGTACTAAGAGAAGAGGATAAGGACTGCAGGACAAACTGAACTTCCAGTCAAAAAGAAAGGCACATATGTACAGTCTGAAGATAGCTGAAATAAAGTACGATATTCTACCTAATAAGACAGTTAACGAGACTAAGAAGACTTGGAATCTACACAAACAGTAAAAATGAATTGTTTTTATAGCAAAACTATATTGCACTTTCAAGAAGAATTTAAATCAATTTAAATTAAATTAAATGAAGGAGCCATGAAATAAGAATCCTAATATTCACTGTAAGCAACTCCCTAGCTCACAAAAATCCCCAACTGCTATAATTGATGGGTAATACACCACGTTCTTTTCTTCCCCAAAATTACACTTTAAAGTGGCACTGTAAAATCTGAAAAACAAAATATATACCTCAATTTCAGCTACTTCACTAAACTACAAGGAAAGACTTTATCTTAGTAGGAATTTATACTCCTTGGAATAATTTTTTTTCCTATTTCAAGCGTTCAGCAAGAACAACATTAAACTGCTCAACCTGAAATGTCTTTGGTTTATTATAAGTGAGTCAAAACAGGGTTTAGATCCTGAATAAGTTATGTTTAAGAGATGAAGCAAAGCTAGCAATAGCACTTTAAGAAACATTTCTGACTTCAGCATGACAGGTGTGATCCACTAAGTGGATCCAGATAATCCACTAAGTCTGTTTTTATCTAGCCTCCACAATTCTGTGTATTCTGTGATTCATGTGATTTTCATACAGTATGATCATTCTTTTTCAGATTTATCCTCCTGCAATTTTTTACGAGAAAGATTAATAGCAACTGCAACAGAAAAATTACCTTGATGTCATATATAATCCTTTATCATTTCATCATCATCAAAATCTCAGTGCTTTGTCCATCTTTCTTTTCTGCAGCAACTTATTTCACTTGCTCCTATTAAGGCTATTATATTCACCCTATTACTACTAATCTTTTCTTTGTAAATAGCCACACCTATTTTAATCCGAAATGGTGTGGTAAGCATTTGATTCTTTGTGGAAGTAGACATGTAATTAGGTTAATCTGTGCTATCTTTTCATGTGAGCTGATTGTTTCTTTACTATGGACATATTTCTTATAACAGCAACAAGCTTGCCAGATTGCTTGGAGGCAAATCAGGAGCAATTTACCAAGCATGTAGCTACTATGAACTGAAATCTTGACATAATAGCAAGCTGTGTATAGCCACTCCTCCCCTGCCAGTTATTACTCATGTTAGCTTTTTACTGACACATTAAATTTCAACCGCACCTTTCTTTCACAAACAAGTACTTTCATTCAACTCAGCTGCATCTGTGACAAACAGCTGATCTTCAGCAAAGCATAAAGGAATCTAAATGCAGAATGCAGTGCAGAAGTCTTTGACAGCAGTAACTGCATTACCTGCATGAAGTCCAAGAACGTCAGAGGAAGCAAGTCATCCAAGTGGCCAATATCTTTGGAGAAACGATTTAAGATTCTTCCTATAGAAACAGGGTTGAGAAGAAAAACGAAAGTAAATATAGTTTCTGAAAAGATCCATGTTTTACCATTTCAAAAACAATTACAAGGAAACACCTGGACTCTAAAAATAAAAAGACAATTTTGGAAACCCCCATGAAGCGAATCTTCTTCAACCACTGGAATATATTTTGAAGAAGAATAATTTTTTTAAAATGCCTTCTACCCAAATATAAAACCTTTACTTAAACAGTTAGAAAAAAAGTTTAAATGGGCTTTGAAGATCATATTTCAACAGAACTTAACAGGTGAAACATATATGCTTTACATGCTTAACATGTGCCAGTAAAGGTTTATAGTTCAGACAACTTAATGCAAGTTTCATCAAGCAACATTAGCCAAAATCTGCTCCTATTCTTGACTGAAACTCACTAGTGCATGCATGTCTCTGATAGATCATAGTTGATCTAACTGATCTCTTTCAGCATTTCTGTTCTCACCCCTCAACATTATACATGGATTCAAACTGAGGGCCCTTCTAAAATAAAATCTGAGATAGATTTGTATTCATGCAGCCTTACATTTATACTTATTCAAAACCTTGACAATACTGATCTTTATTAAGGCTAATAAAATGATTTTTAATCTGCTGTCACTGAAGCATTTACATTTCTCTATTTTCCTAAGTTCTACTTGAGTGAAAAAAATCTGTTATATCAAGACTTCTTTAATAATTAAAGTCACAGCACTGCCACCCATAAGTGGATTAGTATCTTTCTCTATTAATCAGTATCTCTACTCACCAGGAAAGAAATGAAACCAGGGGTGGGACTCTGGCCATTTCTAAGGTGTGTGATGCCCATACATGTATTCACATTGCTTTTTTATCTGCATATATCTTGATTCAATTATACTTTTAACTGGTACAAACATATTCACTGCACTGGCAACAAAAGGCTTTCTTTTTTTTCTTTTCAACGGAGCTCATTAAACTGAAAGCAGTTAAGTTTGAAGTTTCCACAGAGTGCGCTGGCGATGTAATTTAGAGATAAGAGATACTGAAGTAACTTCTGTAGAAACCATCACGCCAGTTTTCTGCTCACAGCTCGTTTTCATTCATTTCTTTTTAAGGGAATTTCTGTTCCACACTAAACAATACAAGAGAAAACATCTTCTCCTCAGGTCTGGGACATGACTCCGAAGAGAGATACTGCTGGCAAAGAGCTTGTTCTGCAGTACTTTACTACCCAAGGGAGTTACTTCAAGCAGCCAACAGAAGAATTCATCCTGTTTTTAGGCTTTGCACAGAGAGAGGAATGGTATACAGCAGCACAAGACTCAGAAAGATCTCTTTCATCTTTTTCTACTGAGAATAGCACGTGGGGATGTTCCCTTTTACTTATATTAGGGTAGATACATCAGAAGGAAATCCAAGGCAATTTGTTTGAAACTTTCTTTTTCCCATGATTTTCTTAGGTAGAGACTGGTCATAGAAGAGTGATCAAACACATGCTGCATACACTCCGTAGTAAGGCTTCTTAATATCCTTAAATATCACATTCAAGGCTATTTTCAAATGAACCAAGACTTCACTGGCCAAAAGAAAATCATTCAAAGAGGTTAAACGCTTCCTGTTGATAGAACTTTCCTTAGCAGCGTGCCCAGGAGGGGCAGGTAAGGGAAACTAGGTGGAATAACAGACTGGGCTCAGGGTATTAGAAGTCTGTTCACAGCTTTGTCACTTGTCTTCTGAGTGACTTCACTTTATTTTACCGAGCAAGGAGCACAGCAAGGAGAGGTGACAGTGCTAAGCCCCTCCATGAAAAGGTGTGACACCCACCAATGACGAGCTGTACACAAGGGCAAAGGATTATTCCCAGAGGGAGCAAACCCCACCTTAATTCAGCCTATGGATCACCCTTTGGCTTTTAACCCCAAGGAAGTTTTATTTGTAGTGGTGGGTTTCAGACTTCTCTAAGAAGCCATTGCACAAAGGCCATCCCACAGGACACTGCCAGGAGGCAGCGAGGTCACTCAGGCTGGCTACTGCTCTGTAGCCACGGCCAGGTCAGCCCAATGCTGGCACCTCCAGGAATCAAGCAGTGCCTGCACATGAAGAGTGACTGTGGCTTTCCTCCTCTTCCAGTGAAGTTCTCTGAGCAATGCTGTCATGAAAGAAAACTTGGCTCACCCGGGCTGTCCCTAGCAACCCCTGGTTTCACTGTCTCTTCCATGTTACCACCCACTGCTCCAGTTCCCATAGGTAACCACGCTGCTAATTAATTGCCAAAACTGTATTTTTTTGCAACTGCCTTATGAATTTGTTAAGTGTAACAATGTTTCTACAGCCTCTGTTTTGACAGTTCTGTGAGCTGCCACTAGGAAAATGGAAATTAATCTGATGTTATCAACAAAACATGAAAACATCTTTTAATCTGCCTAATCCTCTTTAAAATGTAAATACAGTAATTCTATAAAATGACATTGACAAAAATTTGAGTGAGCAAAAGAAATGATATATGAAAAAGACAAACCTTGAAAACTGGAACGTTTCACAGTCCACCTAATACAATTAAACAGTGGCAACATGAATCGGCTGCTTCCCAAACAAACATTCAAGTGAATCTCTGATAGCAGAGCTTCATTGTTTTTAACTTTTCAGATTATTGAAAAATTATTTTATTTAGTGTTTGTACTTAGAAATTCTGGAAAATGACACCTGAAGTCATTAAGACCAGGAAAACACTTTGCTTAATTACTAAGAGGTCTGTATCTCCCTCCTGTACTGTTTATCCAGTGCCATTAATGCCTTTCTATAGCTGAAGGCAAGCGACAAACCCACAAGCCTTAGCCTTATTTTTGGCATTGCTATTTTCCAATTCTATTACCTCAGACACAGAGTAGAAGAGAAAACACAAGTCTGGAGATGTATTTCAGATCCTGTTCACACGGATGTAACTGAACTGGCATCTTATACAGCATGTCCTATACAGAAGGAAGCTACAGTAACCTAGTAAAGCAAGGAAGTTCCTTCCCCATACAGCAGAGACAGCAGTGCACCTCCAAGCAGAAGTGCTGTGCTTTGGAAATATCCACAAGATGCCCCACAGCCATTACAGTACTGCACCCAAAGCAGTTGCTTCATTTATAAGGATGTCTACATGTACATGAGGTCTATTTCACAAGGTATGAAGAAACAACTGTTTCCACTTACTGGAAGCACAGTAAATCAGTGACTTGCTTATGCATTATTAAGCATGCAAGAGAAAACATTCCAGATACAAAAGCTAAAGTACCTATTTGGATTCAGGACTCAAAATGCTCAGAGTTATGACTACAGTTTCTACTAGAATTTGCAAACCTAATTTTTGAGAATGGTTCTTCAGACTACAATAACTGTTACATCTGCTATTCAAGAAGGGCAGGAGCTGCACAACTTACCTGTCCCCTCACCCCAAAAATTATGTTTTCTCTCCAAAACCTTTAAATCTGTCTCTCATAAACTTACAGACTATCAACATTACCTGCCCACCATAGTCCGTATTTCCAAAACCCCCAAACTCCTTAAGTAAGTAAGCATCTCTGAGATACATATTCCAAGAAACAATAATTCTTATATCAATCCAGTATATCCAATTCACAAAAAAATTTAAGCTCCCTTAAAAGTTTTAGATGTAGTATTTTCTTTTTGCTTTTGTAGCCCCTTGCTGGGATAAGTAAGGGATGTAGGTGTTAAGTCCAATTTCACCAAACCACCAACAAAAAGTCTTTTAAGAAATCAAGAACTGAGTATGCCAATGTTACAACAGCATCCAAATTGGTGAATAGTATCTGCTATTTCAATCACTCAGGCTTCCACATGGTGTGTAGTGTTAGTAGCAAGCTGCAAAAGGGGACGTGCTCTCCTCAGCAGTCTTATGTTTGTTTTTACATCAAATAACTTAATCAGAACACACACTGTTGTTAGATTTCTTCCGAAGTAATTAAATAACCATTCAATGCCAATTAATCACAGTTAAATAAGGGTCTGTCACCAAAGTGCTATGTACACATTTCAGACTATTTGATGGTCAAATACTTGGCAGTATCAAAGTTAAACAATGATTCATTAAACCTCCTCCCCTACACAATAGTTAGGCTAAACTTGAAGTGAAAGAATCAAACCTCTTTTGTCCTCAGTGAAAAAGACATCAAACCTCAGTATGTGATATTCTTTTCTTCCTCACTCTGTAAACTGCTTTAATTGCATTAATCGGAATGTGTTCAGGTGCTACAAACCCACTTTGCTTCTGCAGGTGCCTACTGATACTTTGGAATAGATGTTCAAACCTATCATACAAATAATGAAAACTCTTGACTGTGCCACACCTTCTTAAAATGTTTATACATACTTTATCACGAAAGAAATATAATCCAAACTGAATCAACACTCAAGATGTAAACACCAGAAAAGGATTTTTTTTTTTTTAACAAGTAACTAGGATCCTCCACTGGAATAGCCAAATGCCATCCACAGTATTCAGTGTTGTGCAACCCAAATTCCAAGGACCCTAAGAGCAAGAGTACATTATTTCTAAATGTATTTGGCATTTCTAGTATACTTTGTTGGCCAGGGCATTCACTGAAGTACTTCTGTGTAACACAATAGAGTAGGTATATTGATTTTCTATACCATGCAATAAGTTTACAAACCCTTTATACCCACTTGCTTCATCACACATTGCAGAAATACTTGGTCACTACTTCTCTACTTCACCGATTCACCTCTTTGGAAAAGAAAAAAGGGGTTAAGAAAAGGGCCTTCTACAGACAGAAAGATTTTGCCACTTGTGTGTGCGTGCATATGCACGGGTGCACACTCTTGGAACATTTTCCCCTCAGAGATCAGGCTAATCCTCAATGAAGGCAATTTTAATTGCATCACAGCTTTTATTTCAATATGCAAATGTTATTAATAAATACTGCTTTGCATAGTAACCTAAACTCCTCCACAGCAATTGGCCTAAATATCCACATCCATATCCATGTACTGCATTTACCAGGGGAAAAAAAAATATTCAAAATCTCTTAAGCCACTCTGGAACAATGAAGCCAGAACACCCTCACTGTCCAGCCTCCATGGAGAAAAAGTTACATTCTCTTCCACTCCTTGCTGCACACTCACAGAACCTGTCTAAAGGCAACCTGTAGAGCTAAAAACAGATTCAAGAAGGTACTTAGTCATTTATGTGTAACTAAACCAAACCCCAACTAGAACTGCACACATGCTTGAATGTATGTCATGCCACAGAGATGCTCACCTGGGCAAGGACAGAATCGGGATGGATCCATGTCAGACAATCCCAAAGCACACACTGAGCAGTCAGTGACTCTGCTGAGCGAGCAGAAGCCCCTCATGTCCAGCACTCCCCTGACACCACCATGGTCACGATGGCTGGGTGGTGCCACCTCTGCCTGCAACAGCCACAGCGCAAAGACCTGTGACCCCAAAGAGAGGAGTCAGGCACTCCCAACACTCCCAGTTACAGCTTGGAACACCAAAGTCCTTTCAAATGGATGCCTGGTAGCAAAATAATGCTCTGAAGTGTATGTGTGGCAATAAAGGCACACTCAAAAAGCAGGAACAGAAGAAATAGCTGCACAGAGCCAGGTACATTTAAACGCCCATCCATTTAACTGCATTGAACATGCTTCCCATTCTGTCCATGGTACAAACTGGCAGCTCCCCACGTATCTTGCCATTAAGCTATGGCATTCAGCAATTGATAAGCCTTTACCCATGCTCAGATCCCACACCCCCCCCCCCCCCCCGAAAAAAGAGAAAAAGAAATATACTGCAATACAAGCAGCCTGCAGTTTCATCAAAACAATGACAAAATGGATTGTCCATATCAAATGCTGGCAGGAAGCAGACATTACATCAACCTTGTAAAATACAACTATGAAATCAACAAAATAATTAAAGATGGATTACCGACTTTGAAAGGAATTGTAAGTTTGTGAAATATTTCTTCAGAAAGAAATCTGGAAATGCATCTCTTGCATAGCTGTCAATTACTGATCTACTCTGGCTTTTCTTCCATATTTCCACAAAGAAACGTCAAAAGGTCTGTTATCTTTTTTAATATATGTTTAGCACCACATGTCCACACAAACTGCCATATACAGGATTGCTGTCTTCCCCACAGGCATCCTATAAATATAAATAAGAAATTCTACCCCATTTTCTTCTTTAGCAGCCTGAAACTGATAGGAATATTATCACTTTCTTAGACATTTGCAAATAGGCACAGTGGTGCTGGGCCAAAATGTGCTGAGATCATAATATCCATTTATCTAAACCGCCAGCATGTAATGAATTCAGGTGGGATGCCTTTTATCCAAATTAATTTACTACTTGAAAAGGACTTCTTACACAAATGCTGTCAAACAAGGAAACAGTTAGGAAACGAGAATAAAATGCGAACACTGTATTTGATCTTATTTTTAAGAGTAGGATTTAAAAAAAGAAGAACAACTATGATGAAGATAAGAATGGAAAACAGGCTTCTTTGGAAATGAATTTTTATTTTTACTGCTGATGGAGACATCTACATTACCTAGTATGAATACATTGATCCTAACTGTACAGTTGTTTGTGGAGCTTTCTAGTCCCTACATACCATTGATTGGAATTACCCTGCTGTGGCAAACCAAAATAGGTCAATGCTCTATACAATTTTTTTAATCTCTTTGGTAATTTATGTGGTACAGTTGATTCGCCCTTTTTCCTGGGTGTACTCAGAAGAGCACATG
Source organism: Chaetops frenatus (assembly GCA_013400775.1). NCBI lineage: Eukaryota > Metazoa > Chordata > Aves > Passeriformes > Picathartidae > Chaetops > Chaetops frenatus. The sequence goes on along the minus strand of VZTR01028851.1, from coordinate 203,658 downwards.
TATTAAGATCTGTTATCACCAGCCAAAGTCTCCTCACGTAAGATACAATGCAGAAATTATACCTAAAGTCTCCATTAAAAAGAGAAGCACACAAAGGAAAAACCTCTTGATTGTATGGAGGAAGGGGGGGAAGCGTAACTTTCCTTCTTTCTGAAATTGCTTTCTTGGCAAATCCCAAAATACCTTCTGCACCCTAACTGCCTTTCCGATTGTATCTCACTACCCATTAACTAAGTTGGTTACAATTCCAGATGTAACAGCATTTTCAACACAGAATTTAGCTCTGGGGCTATATTATACTTGGTAACAAAGTGACTCCTTTTAAAAGAGTATGCCAGGGCTGGGATAATATATTCATTAGCAACTTTCTAATTATTGATCTCTGCAATAATGCCCCATGAGTGATTGTGAAAGAAAGCTCCAAAGTCAATTAAAAGCATGAACTTCTGGCAATAGTTTTACGCTAGAACCTGAGTACAAAACTACATCTCTGCTCCATAATTAGAATGACAATGGAAGCCGACACCTGCACCCTCCCCAATCCCTGGAGTCATTTCAAACTTCCAATACATAATCCTGTGATGAAGATTGCCAGAACAAAGTTCTAACCATACTAGAAGTTCAGCTCTGGATATCCTCTCTGTTTCTTTTTAAACTCATCCACTGAAACTATTTTAAGTTATCCTCAGTTTAATGAAAAAATTCTACACTTCAATATACTGAAACAAAAAAACCCTCACAACCTAAAATGAAGCTACCTAATCTAATGTACTTCCAAAATACAGCAGAACTTAATTTCTGCTATATACTTCAACATAAGCAACATGACTTTTAAGTCCCATTTTTAAGGGAGACAGTCAACTGAACAAAAACAAACAAACAAACAAACAAAAAACCACAAACAAACAAACAAACAACAACAAAAAAAAGTTATTTCTACAGAGGAGGGCGTACAACAAGGATAGTTACAACTGGACTCCTTACTCTTCCAGAAGAGAAAAAAACTTAAAAATGGTAACCATTTGCAACTTCTTATCAATTGACCTTTAAAAAGATGTCAATTTATATACTACTGACAAAATGCTCTGTTGATTTACACCATATTCTTTTTCTTATATAAAGTTACCTACTTCAGCTTCTCACTACAATGCAAAGCATCTGTATAATAGAGACATTAAAAATGATCTACAAAATGTAGTCTTATATTGACTTTCTACTAGCAAGATTGTGAATATAATTCTTCGCTAAAATATTTAACCACAAATGCACCCACTTCTGAAAGAGCACTGGCATAGTCTTGTTCCTTCTGCTACAAATCCAATTTGGGCTGAAAATATGTCCCAAGTGCCATTTTGCTGGAGGAGGGGCTTACAAAAAATTAAACAGAATACTAAAAATCAGGATGGACTGAAATATCTGAAGAGTATTTTGTTACTGGAATACTTACATGAGACGCAAAAAAACAGCTATTAGAGCAATCTTCATATCTGGGAGCTATATATAAATATACATCAATGCAAGAATTAAAATAAAAATGGAAGTATATGTCACCTTCCTTGTAAGATTTTTCCAACAACAAAAAAGAGTTTTCCTATGCTATTTATACTATCAAGACTTGATTCAGAATAGGCTTGAAATACTGCATTTCAGAAAATACTGAGGTGGATCTCACATAGCTCTTGCAAATCTGCCCATATTTGTTGCTTTGCTTACCATTCTATCTCCTAAGATAATTCTCATAATAAGAATCTGAATTTTCAGTGTTTCAATGTTTTTCTCTTCCCCCTCCCCCACCTTTTTAAAATTGATGTTGAAGCTAGAGGGGCTCAATCATCACTGCAGCCTAATATGACAATGAAGAAATAGGACATTACTGAATATAAAGCATTTGACTCCTGAAATCTTACTTGAAACTGCTGTCTGGTTATTACTGCTATATGGTTATCATTCCAAAAACAAATAACACGCCGTATTTTGCCAATCTTACATATTCTGATCCCCATTCATCTTCTTGAAACCATGAAAGAGAATTCTATAGGAACTCTTTCTTCTGTTTAGAAGTCTATAGGGACTGAATTCTACAGAGGCTGTCTTGGGACAGCCAAGACTTCTGGCCTCTACCTAGCCCACCCATTCTGAAGATAAAGCCTCTGGACAGGCCAGACAGCAGAGGCACTTCACATCTTCATCTGACTCTCTAAACCCTCCCCTTTGGCTTGGCACATTCCTTCAGTTTGGTCATTCATTTTTCTTTAGATTCAGTTTCTTTTTCTTTCTCTCTTCTTCTGGAATATGTGATTATTTGGAAAGGAGGGATTCTCTCTGAAGTTCATTCATTATACATCTATGTAACGATTCCTGAAATAAATTTTCTTTTTTAACTACTCCTATTATAAAAAAGCCACTGAGAATCAGAAAAAAAATTATTAAAAAACCACATGGGTTTGGCTATCCAGAATGTACCACGGATGATACTGGATAATTTTCAATGGATTTTTTCCTGCTTCACATGGAATGTCATTTCTACAGAACTCAAGAAAAATTTTGGTATAGCTATCAGAAAGCTCACTTAGTCTGCTGTGCAAATAATCAAAGGATTCCCTTGGAAAATTTGCTCTTTGTTCAAGAAGACACACCCCACACCCTCATGCCCCATGAAAATAAATATTTTGCTTCAGTTTGGGAGTTTTTAAACCACAAGATGGAGGAAAGTCACATAACACTTGGAAATAACTATATTCATGACTCAGGTACCAGTCACAAAATAAGGTATTGGGAAACCTGTCATCCTGTTTATAAAGGTACAGCCAAGCCCAGGGGTCAGGACATACAAGAGAGGCAAAGGTGGGGCAGAGATCCAAGGGAATGTGTTATTTTCACCAGTCATGGAGAATACACTGAAGGTGGGTCACCCACCTCTCCAGCAGGCATGTTAATTCTCTACTACAAGCACTTGTGCTGTAGGTCTCCTTCAGTCCCTGCTCTTGAAGCTACTCAGCAGAAAGTATGGCACCAGAAAAAGGCAAATGGGTGCGTGCCTGAAGGCTACAGCAATCAGCATGGGAGGGACTACAGGTGGAATGAAATCCTTTGGGTTTCTGGGGGGGCCTAATTTAGGGTATGGAATGGATCCTTTCCAGTGGAGTGAGCGTTAGGGTGTAAGGAGGGACGACTTCACCAACTCTTCTGTTTTGCAACTGGCACCAAATTCCACTAGCAACTCTTGCCTGAGAAACAACCAAAAATCTTTTGTCTCAGAGAAGCTGAAGGCAACCACAACCCAAGAATTTTATTCTAGCAAGAAGTTTTGTCCAGAAGTATATACAGATAGTCTGACAATGCACTTCCTTGGGCCACTGGCTTCTGGGGAAAGAGTATCACTACAAAGTAAACTTCTTTACAGACTAAACTATAATTAACAACACTTAAATCAAATCAAATGAGCAAAAAAACCCAAATACAACCTCTTCTCTACTGTATATTAATGACATTAAAAGAAAGACATTTTATTAATTACATTATTAAATGCTAAGCCTTTTGAAAAGTTATACTGCACTGCCTTTGACTCTACTGTACTCCTCTACTGGGCAACTATTAGAAAGCTTCATCTCAGAAACAAAAAAGAAAAATATACTAGGAACAAGCAGCTGCAAATAAGAAGTAGCTGCTGACCACACCAAAACATTAGTAGTGCATAAATCAAAACCAAAGAACCTTTAATGTTTATGTATAAATATACCTTAAATAAATCCCCATAGATTTTTTTGACAGCTGAACTCTAGAGGTTAAATTAAAAACACATGCTTACATATATGTTGTTTAAAATTAAAGAAAAAAATCCTATAACTTCCTATTTTTCATGGCTTTTAAATAATAAGAAACTTAGAATGATAAATATGTTAACAGCAACACTTCTTCACTTCTCTATGAACACAGAAAAAAATTCACACACATCAAGGAGGAAAAAAATTACTTGACTGAACCGTCATTCAAGCAGAAGTGAATACAATTTACAAATCCTTTTGGTTTTGTTCAGTTCAAAGACAGACTTCACTGTGAAGCTCTGATTTACAGCTGTCCAGCAGTATGAACTCCTAAATAAATAAAGAGGCTAAAATGGAAGAGTGCTGCTCGCAACAAGGGACTCCTGAGGACGTTGCCATTTGTTGTTTGCGTGTCAGAAACACCCAGAAGAGGATTAATGGCATCTGGAGCAGGGGGATGCAGGCTGGACCATCACGGAGCCAGCAGATGCCCTGAAGAATTTCTTGCGTCAGTTAAGAGAAACCAGCACAACTGACTACAGAAGGAGTACTGAGCTAGGGGAAGATGGAGCAGTAAGCTGGAACAGAAAGTTGCAGGACAAGATGTGTTTTAAAGCAGAGGAACACAAAGGGGTCACGGAACTAATGAGTTTTCCCCACCCATATGTTTAACTGCTGTCAGTGTGCTGTGGTTAAAACGCTACTGGTGCATTTCAAGAGATGATTTTAAGATGAAAAAATGCCAGCTTGTGCATGAATTCAGTGCACAGTGAGCAGAAAGTTACAAAGATGTAAGCACGAAAGATAAACAAGCAAAATAATGAGGGAGGGAGTTAAAAACACTGGAACGTGCCAACAGCTCCATTTACCAGGTGCAGAAATAGTACGAGCTTTGCATGGGGAGAAGACTAATGTGCAAACCAAGCCATGCTCCTCTCTACAATCCCTGTTAGACTCTCTCACAGTACATTGGGGCTGTAAGATTAAGAAAAGGCCTTCCCTCCATCTGGCCCTGGGGAGCAGCTGCAAGACAGAATTGTCAAGAGACAAGCTGGTAGTCACAATCACAGGCCTCACCAAACCTGGGGCGTTTGGATATTGAGAGAGCTTTGTGTACATATTGACTTGAATTTTTGCCCTGCTTGCCTGTGTCCTCTCCTTCACCCTCAGCTTCACCCATTGCATATCCACTCCCCATTTCCTCTCTTCTGTCCTCCTTCAGCATTACTTCTTCCATTCTCCTTCACCATGGCACGGCACAAGCTCTAGGTACAGATGTCACCTGATGCACAACCAAGGCACAAAGCCCAACACAGCCAGACACAGTCCAGGAAGTGTGGAAGAGTTGGGGACAAAGCAAGTGAGAACAGAAGGTGAACACAAGGTGATTGCAACACTTAAAACCAGAAAAGTGCCTGAACTAATGTTTTGGAAATGTAGAGTGACAAAAAGAACCAGATAGGGGACTAATACCTGAGCTGTAAAGGCAACAGAAAGGTTGTTTTACACTGAAAAACATGGGAAATACAGCAAGGAAGAGATCAGGTTCTTAAATAGTTCCCAAACTAGAACTGTGAAAGTCAAAAAGCCAGTGTCACCTGAAGGAAGATGGCAAAGTGCATACAGGACATACTGCACAACCGTAGGCACAGGACAGATACAGACTATTCACAAGGCTGTACTCTGACAGATGAGGGAAGACTTACTAGCTATTGAAAGAGCTGTCTTTAGAAAACAATTTAGATTATTTTAGTTACTTCTTGCATTAAACTGCTCTTATAGGAGCATATTTCACTCTGCTAACTATAGAACTGCAGGGGAAACAGACGGTTGTGTCTCATTAGTCTTTAGAGCATACTCTGATTAGGTTGCTTAATTTCATTCATACAGGGTCTTAAGATTTCATAAGGCCAATTAAGATTTCAGGTAAAAGAATTACTAGTAAGAGTTTTCTTTCTTCCTTCAAAACATGTCTGTCATTGGATTTTAACAGTTCACTTACTTACGCATTGATTTTGTTTTCCCAACACCCATTTTTACCACAATTTGGTTTTGCTGCTTTTTTAAACCAGCAGCTTTTCTGCTGAAAATACATCAGACACATTAAGATGAAACAATCTCCAGGACTGTAACAAACAGGACAACTAGAGGAGCCATGTAAAGACTATGACAAAAATACCTATCACTTAAGTATCCATATCCAATACAGAAACCACTATTAAATCCTCTCATGGACCTGAAGTGCAAGTTGTATTTTGTAATATGCATTAAAAATTTTGCAAATAATCACTTTTCATAATCTGACCCCAGACATTTCAGGAAAGGTTCTTTCAAAAGAACAGCTATGCCATTATTCTGCACTGAAAAAGACACAAAATTTCTGATAAGACATTAATAAAATGGAAAAATACACATAAAATAATGAAAGCAAATGACAGAAAAGTATCTTGGGTTTTGGTTTCCCTCTTCCCAAAACACACGAGCACAGAGCTTGATTTTGGATCAATTTGTGGACACATCATTAAAGCATACAAAACAAAACTATACCTCTAAGCAAAAAAGTCACAAAAGGGAAAATTGTATTAAACCAACCACTATTAAAATTCCGGAGTATTAACAAGTAACAACTCGGCATAGTAGTGTATTTAATTAGAACAAATGCTGGCTCTGATAGTTTTCAAAATGTAGCTTAACTTTAGAATGCATACGAAAAGCATTCAATAAACTTTTCATCACAGCTGAATGGTATTTACAACACCTCTTAATTTTCTGAGTGTCTATTTTGTCCTTGCCTGACTGTAGGGAAGAAGTCCTTAAACAGCAGTTCACATTCCTAATATGAACATTCAATTCCTGAAGTTCCTAGTGGTGAACTATACAGTGGTCATGCATTCAGGAAAAGGTCACAAACAAGTTTGAGTGTTTGGGTCACTCTAAAACCTTCTAGGACCTTCTGGACGATTGGGGGTTTGTTTGTCTCTTTTGGTTTTTTGAGAAACGAAACTGAAATGCCTCTTGACGTCAAGGTTTTGTAACCTTTCATAATCCAGTGTTTTTCTGGAAAACTGTCATATTACAATTGGTATACAAAATGCTGGGCTTATGAAACAAAAGTCTTTAGCACAGCACATGGTCTAGTCTACCTTACAGAAGGTTCCTTACTTCAACAGGTACCACTCTCATACCTGCAGAAGTCTGTCCACAATGGACTACCTGGCATGATTAGGACCTAAATTAAGTGAAGATATCACAAGTTATCTGAACTAGAAACTCAAATAAATATTGAAAACAAATGCAAAGTATGTTGTAAAACTCTCTCAAGTGTTACCACTTGCATGGGTCACATTCTTTCCTCCTCAGTGCACTGAAACACCCAAAGGACCATTATGTTCAGAAAAGAGATCCTAGAAGAACTGAGAAGTTCTGACATCAGACAATTTAAACTGTGAATCCCCTTAAGGAGGTATGAATCATCTCTGAGGTTTAAATTAGATTATCAACCAAGTGAAGCAGTACGATAACTCTACAATAAAAGATGAATGCCTACAGGAAAATAATTTTTGCCCCTAGTGGCAGATGCTTGAACTTTAAAGGATCTGAGACTAAGCTCTTTGTCTAAGCCTTCCTGAGAGAAAACAACGACATAATGTTTTTGGTTGGTCCAACTTTGCTCCACATGCCACATGAAAACAGTATTTAAACCCTGTAAATGAAAGTATATTGTCACTTCTAAACCAATTGAGGATCAAACAATTTACAGAAACCAAGACTTATTTTGCTGACAATTAAGCTCTATCACCAAGACTCAAGATTCAATGAAATTTGACAATTGTGAAGAAAAAGGCTTTTGTCTGACTAAGTCTGAAGCATTTGGAAGAATCAACAGAAAATCAGAAGACCATATTAGATCGAAGAGCCTTTGAGGATAAAATTTATTACTTAAAATAACTGCCTTCCTTGCTCTGTTTCCTCTCTGAATTACTTTGGTATCAGAGCAGAAAGGCATACAGCAAGAGGAAAAATTGGTCTAAGGAGCAAGTGTTACACCCATCACACTTCGTCTTATGCCAACAGCATTCTCTGTCTATCCTGCTGGCCAAGTTCCATTATGAAGAACAACCACCCCTTTAAAGATGAGATGAAAGACAAGTATAAATCTGTGCTTTACACCAAATCTGAGAGGTATGAAAGGTCTTTAAGGTCTTCTTCTTCCATGCTGAAACTTCATTTTCTCACATTCACTTTGTAGTAATTCAGATACAACCCAAAGCTACCTAAGTGCTGCGGGTCACTAGCTGGAAGAGTATTTCTGCATCTCCTCCTCAGAGTGTCAAAGAATGAACATATCCTTCTGTTTTTCCAAGACCCATAAAATCAAAGAAATATAGAATGGGGGCTGGGTTGGAAGGGACCACCTAGTTCCATTCCCCCTGCAGTGGGCAGTGACACCCTCCATGAGACCAGCTTGCTCAGAGCCTCATCCAATGTGGCTTGAACACTTCCAAGAATAAGGCGTCCACAGGCTTGTCTGGACAACCTGTGCCAGTGCCTCACTACCCTCCCAGCAAAGAATTTGTTCTTAATATCTAATCTAAATGTACTGTCTTTCAGTGGTACTAACTTGTTCCCTTTCTGCCCATTTAATTGAACAATACATAAGATTTCTATTCAAAACACTTCCATACCTATTTTAAAATTAATAACAAGCACTCAACAGGCATTTGAACATCTTACATCTCATGAGAAGTACAAACAACAGAGGCAGAGCACAAAGGTATTAACAAATTAAACAGTGCTCACAGCACCTCATGTTAAGCTAAAAACCATCTCAGATCATTTCAGAAACTTGGGATTTTGCATTTCACCAAACATTTGTGTCTCTATTAAAAGTACATAATAATATTGCTTTAGTACGTGGCTAAGATGGGACAAAAATTAATTAAATCCTATTTTTCCACAGGAATGTTTCTATTTTTCAAGCAAACAAAC
>VZTR01028851.1:150419-193884 GCA_013400775.1 Chaetops frenatus | reverse complement strand
GAAAGGTCTTTAAGGTCTTCTTCTTCCATGCTGAAACTTCATTTTCTCACATTCACTTTGTAGTAATTCAGATACAACCCAAAGCTACCTAAGTGCTGCGGGTCACTAGCTGGAAGAGTATTTCTGCATCTCCTCCTCAGAGTGTCAAAGAATGAACATATCCTTCTGTTTTTCCAAGACCCATAAAATCAAAGAAATATAGAATGGGGGCTGGGTTGGAAGGGACCACCTAGTTCCATTCCCCCTGCAGTGGGCAGTGACACCCTCCATGAGACCAGCTTGCTCAGAGCCTCATCCAATGTGGCTTGAACACTTCCAAGAATAAGGCGTCCACAGGCTTGTCTGGACAACCTGTGCCAGTGCCTCACTACCCTCCCAGCAAAGAATTTTTTCTTAATATCTAATCTAAATGTACTGTCTTTCAGTTGTACTAACTTGTTCCCTTTCTGCCCATTTAATTGAACAATACATAAGATTTCTATTCAAAACACTTCCATACCTATTTTAAAATTAATAACAAGCACTCAACAGGCATTTGAACATCTTACATCTCATGAGAAGTACAAACAACAGAGGCAGAGCACAAAGGTATTAACAAATTAAACAGTGCTCACAGCACCTCATGTTAAGCTAAAAACCATCTCAGATCATTTCAGAAACTTGGGATTTTGCATTTCACCAAACATTTGTGTCTCTATTAAAAGTACATAATAATATTGCTTTAGTACGTGGCTAAGATGGGACAAAAATTAATTAAATCCTATTTTTCCACAGGAATGTTTCTATTTTTCAAGCAAACAAACACTTCTGGAAAGCGTCAGATTGGACATTTCCACTCTTGAACGCTCAGCAGGTGAACAAAATCATCTGTATAAACCCTCATAATCTTAAAGAAACACTTATTTCTGAACAATCACTTCTAAACACTGTCCTTAAGCCTTCGGTAGTAGCTGAGCAACACTGGTTATTAAATTCAGGTGCAGTTGAGTTTATTTTTCCTTATCTGAATTAAAAAAAATATGTTGGGATTGTTTTTTCCATTTTTTTCTCTTGGGGATTTTTGGGGGTTTAAATATAAGCAGTATTCAGTGAATGGTTTTGAATTCAGTATTAAATCATACCTGCAGCTTAATTATGAAAAAAGATCATTGTCACTATGTATTTGGAATATTAAAACTTGCCAGCTTTATAAAAACCTCAAGGCACTCTTTCTCTCAAATTTGGCTTTATTTTGAAAGTGCTCCTTAGATAAGATTTCTTAATATTAGAATAAGTCTAGCATAACTCGTTTTCTGTTGAAAATACTGATGAAAAAATATTCTCTCTATATTGTTAGTTTAATAGAAAAAAGGGATTACATTTCTAAAGCTAAAACCATCTATATTTCACCGTTTCGAGGCTTTAAATTTGCAGAGTTTTCTGCAGGTATCTTTTGTCTCAAAGGAGCACCAAACAAATTTTTTTTCTCTAATAGTAAAGGAACATCAGCTGGCTAAAGGTAAGAACTACCAACTCTTCCTTAAACCATTTCACCATTTTTTAGCCAGGAAATACCAGAAATATTCTGGAAAGCTAACCGTAATTTTTTACTTTTGACTGGTTGTTGAGACAGGAGAGAGGAGAATTGTTCTAAAAGGAGACAGGAATTAATGAAGGGAGAAAGTAAAGAAGTATTACACCATCCTCAGGCAAAGCACATGGGGTTTTACATATACATATATATATATTAAAAATAAATATTAAAAATAGGGTTCATTTCTTTCTCTTAATCTAAGTGGCACTTTCCAAATCCTGAATACCCATCCTTAAGCACAGGGACTTAACTCCAAGTGAAGACAGATACTACTTCTTCTCTAAAGATGAGCATGACAGATTCTAAATAAAAAAAAATGCTCTAGAAAAAGAGAGGAACCAGATAGTGTAAAGTTTACAGCTTTAAGTATTGACATGGAAAAGGAGAGGGGGGAAAAAGCCAACACTGAGCAAATTCCCCTGGCATCTAATCACTTACTGTCCTCCCACCATGTCCTAGAAAGGATGGGGCAGGGACAGTATTCCTGTATGAGAAATTAATTATAACATCTTAAGAACAGATGTAGGAATTTTGCCTAAAATGCAGACGAAACTATTTATTTTGGGTTGAGAACATTCAAAGTCATGAACATGAAATTATGCTGAGAAATGAATACACACAGGGACAAAGAAACATGTATTCCCAATGAAGGGAAGCTTACCACAAAGCAGTGTTTTTTTCTTGTCTACACATGAATTAGCAATATTCTGCATTGCATCATTTACATATTAAACAGACAATAATTTCATTGAGAAAAAAGAGGTTTACCACACACACACAGAAATCTCATCACATCTGATAAAAAGAAAACTGAGGAAGAGTTAGACCATCTCTCTTCCCATCTATTATTCCCTATAATTGCTAGAAAGAATGTCCAAGTTCCAAATCTTCACCTGCTCAGATTTCCAAATACTTACAGATCCTTCTGCACTCTCTGCCCCAACACTAACTCAAGGTAGTGAAGATTTATGCTTGAAAGAGGGCAGGAAAAGTAGCATTCCTCGACACAGAAAGCAGAAGATGAATTCAAGTACACAGTGGATGAAAACTGACCAGAACCATGTCAGTGGACGGAAAAACCACGACCTTATAGGAAGTTTAACTCTAAACTTCCTTTGAACTTTCAAATGTCATAGATGTTGCACAAGTAGTGCATGATAAAAGCTCAAATCTGAGAAATATTAGTGACCTATATACTCTTCATTTAACTGGTAAATGAGGAAGGATGAGGAGATCCTACAACTAGAAGACAAACAGGTCAAAAGTAATTTGTAAATCTTCTATAACAGTGCAAAGTTGAGTACAAAACCAAAAACACCTCCTGAGCACAAAAGGCACTCTACTCTGAACCAAACTGCTGAGAATGAAGACTTTGCCACCTTCCTGCCATAAAGCAGCTTACTTTGCATGCTGGCTCTGTGAATACAACTTCCTTCTCAGCACTAAGTGAGTAATAGCTAAGGCAGACCCCAGCCATTCCAGACTTTTCAGAAACCTCACTCCACAACCTCCCTTTGGGACTACCACAACTAAATATTTTGCTCAAGCTGAAATCAAAAGCTATAGCAACAAAGTATGCAAATGAGAATCACCTAGGAAAATGTTCAACAAGAGCCCAAATTTAAATGAACATTAAAACAAACCCCAAATACAAATAAACCTGCAGTTTCCAATTTCAAGCTACCTGCCTCAGGGTTGGTACAGCCACAAGCAATAATTAATGTCCATTACATACTACCACTCTTATTATAGGACTATTGTCCAGTAATTAATAAAACAAACAAACAAATGTCCTTCATATGCTTGATGCTATTTCAGAACACTTTGAAAAGTTCTCTTAAGGCTGGTAGCTATCAACATATACAGCTTGTAGTAATGATGCCTTCCAAATACAACATTATCTTCCATAAAATGACATCAAAAATCAAAACTTGAAGGAGGTTCTGCATATGCATTCACCCAAACACATAACAAAAAGCCCCAGAAAAGTACCTAATGATTTTGATGAAGGAAAAAAAAATTATCTGGGAAAGACAGGGCGGAAAACAGCAAGCAATGTTGTATTGCAGTATTTGTAAATAACCTAAAGTTTATATTTTTTAAACTGAACAACACACTGAAGTCCAATTCAATACCTCTGCTTCTGCTGTTATTTCTATTCTTCAGGCTTTATTCTGGATTGCCAAAACAGGCAGATTCACATACAACAACCATTCTTTTCTACACTAAAATTTTAATTTTGGATCAAGAAGCGCCTTCTGTTTCCAAACACTACAAGATCACCACAGGCACAAACTAATCTTCACTTGTTGCATAATCTGCAAGATGCTGGCAATCTGAAAAAAAAAAAAAAAAAAAAAGAAACCTCAACTAATTAATTCACCCAGATGCTGCAGTGCAGATTACCTAGGATCATCTGGGAGAAAGAATTCTGTGCAGCATAAAGCACAACAGTGCTAATGAAATGAGTTTGCACTGTGACAGTGTTTGCTTTATTTTAATTTCCAGCTACTCAGATTAAACAAAGAAAACCCCAACACACCCCATCAGAGTGGGCCAGTTTTTCTGCAAACACCACTGTGGTCTAACTGTGTCTGTGTGTCTGTAAGGGACAGCAATGGAAGGTCCTGGCACAGCCAAGAGCCCAGGAGAGCCTGATGTGCATGGCTCTCACCCGGGATGGGGGAACCACACCTTCAAGGTTCACATTAAACCAGAGAGGGAGAAGGTCTGGGCTGCCTTTGCCATGTTCCACACACATGGTCTCACCACCTGGCTATTCATTATCCCTGCCCAGCTCTTCTCCAAAGTAATTTGTTATGCCTTGTTGCAAGGTGGAATGAAGGGAGTTTTAGTAGGTTTTTCCTCATTTATGGGAAATGTTCATTTCCCATCCAAAACAGGTATCCATGAGCAGCAAGAGAGGACATTCTATCCATGTGGCACCTCCAGTCCCTACTATCCACAGCAGTCGTAGCAGCATTCCACAATTTATAAAGAGATTAAAAATACCCAAAAAAAGGTACATATTTAAAATAGCTATTATCAAAACAAACAAACAAAAAATCCTCCATTTTGTATTCTCTCTAAAAGCTATTTGTAGCCTCAGCTGGGCCCTCTTTTTAAGCCCCTTGCAGACTTCCATCAATATTACAGCAGTCTCTCCCTCTGTTTTGAAGTGCCTCCAACCAACACTTAGTTCCTCACTGCCACAAATCTCACCACAACAGCATGCCATCTATTCAAGACTAAAACAAAATTTCGTTTTTATTTTCCCACTACACTTGCAGGAAAGGGATGTCCCTGAACAGCCTCTGTGCAGTCTTCTAAAACCAGTACTTTTAATTAGGCTTCTCTGTCTTGCTTGACATTCCATGCCTCCTCCTTGCTCGGCTGAGGTGGGGAGAGAGCAGCTCTCTCCGTTGCTGCTCCAGTAAATGAAAACACTAGCCTTTGCAGTATCTGGGCAGGTCAGCATATGGTCAGAAATGAGTTTCACAGCAGGCTGTTTTCCCACCAGGGGATATAATGTGAAGTAGATAGAAAATCCCTAGGAAGGGACGTGGAATCTTGTGCTGGGAAAGCAGGAGGCTGCACTTGGAAGTGGCTGTCAGTACAAGCTTCACGCTATTTCCCTATCAAATAATGCCTCGTCCCCTCCTACAAACAGCTTTTCCGTAAAGCTTTTAATTTTATCTCCCGTATTAGGCATAAATGGGGTGAGCTCTGACTCGGTGAACTGAAAATGTAATGGCCTTGTCTCATCAGTTTATGGCCAAGTTTCATTCAGTTACTACTGCAGAAAAGAATAGGATAGAGTTGAATCGAGTTATGCTAATAGATAATAAATGTAAACATAACTCCAGAGTGCCATTTACTAACTTTAAAGACTACTCCTATAGCAATCAACTTTGTAAGGCTCTTGACAGAATCATAATGGTGATAAAACACATGGAAGCATAAGACTATTTAAACTCTTAACAAAGCCATGATAATACTAACAGTAAATGAGCAACTCCCATAAAATATCATTTAATAATCACACCCTGATAAGATTTAAAGTACATATCGCCATTGTTATATGAAAAAAAACATTAAAGGGTTTTTTCTTTAACACATGTAGCAACCTAACAGGTTTTAATTACCACACCTACTTCAGTGACGAGCTGTTCCACTCAAACACCCAAACATAATATTTACAACGTTGTGTGGTTGTTAAGGATCTTGATGATTGATGGAACCCATTGTGTTGCCATCTTAATAACAACAAATGCAAGTGATTACCAACACGGAAGAGAGAATCTCTGTTTTCATTTTACAACAAAAGGCTGTCCTATAGGGACTTCTTTTCAACGTAAACTAACAAACCTGTGCACGTGTGAACGCACTTTAGAGCTTGGCCCAGGGAGTCAAAAACAAAGCCTCTGCTGCTTTAAGGACAATGTATTTTTTTTGTATTAGCTTAAGAGAACATGAAAGCTGTCAAAGGAGCTTGTACAGTTTTTCACAACCCTGCAGAATTCATCTTGACCACAAGGATATATCTGAAAACTGCATCAGAAAGATAGCACAGATCNAAAAAAGAAAAAAAAAAAGCAATTGAGTCATTGAGTCAAATAGGAACACAATACATTTCCTGGCATTACTACTGAATATTTATATCACTGACGAATGAGACTACAAATGAAGTATCTTAACATGAAGTTTTGCCTTGTTAACTGCATGATATGCTAAAACACCACCTACTGTAAATCACACACTTTAAGACCAGTATTTCTTGTTTAAACATGCTACTTGTTCAGCAGAATCACTTGTGTGAACAAGCATACATTAATGTACACTAACTAGAGCAGTTTCACTATCCATCTGATAAAGTATAATTTAACAACCTCATTATCAGCATTGTAATTTTCAGACTGCTGAAATACCATATTCGTTGCAAATATTATATGGTTGAAACACTTTAACAACATTGCCCATCTGACACTTCTGTCAGATAAAATGCAGATAGGCATTTGTGCATTGATGAACATGCTTTTAATCCTATAAAGAAACTTTCTCTGTCAAATTATAAGCATTTCAACACTTGATTTATGAACACCATAATTAAAATCCTTATGCCTTAAAGAAAAACAAACTCTTCATTATAACAACAGATTTCTTTCACATTTTAATCTTTTTATATTTGGAGTTTGCTTTCATGTGCTGCTACTAGCTATCAGTTCAGTACGTCATTTCTGGCTGCCAAAACCAAAAAAAGAATATTTCTCTTTATAACCTGGTCAAATCTCAAAGTCTAGGTAAGCACTCAAAGAGATCAATGTTTATTTAATACTTCCACAAGGCATTTGTGGGGAAAAAAAAATCTGTTAATTTAACAGGTGGAGGACAACCATCACACAATTCAGTGCTTCTCATTTCTGAGAAGGCCGGCAATGCTATAAAGTCTGCCAAAATATTTCTTTTCCTCCTATGAACTGTCTGAACCAGGAGTTTGGGGAGATACAATTCAGGGGGAAAAAAAAAGCTGCATTTGTGTAGTGATTCTGGTTCAATTTAAATTTTAGGCAGAATCTCTAGAAGGGGAAGAGATTTCTATTTTATCTGAACAAATTAATGCATATCATTCATTCCTTCTTACAGCACCCATCACCAGAGCAGCAGCAAGTTTCAGCTTCCTAAAATCAATGGAATTCAAAATTAGACACAACTTACACTAAAATTACCATAACTGAAAATGATGTAGTTACACAGCAGTATCCCTTCTCTAACCTCTGTCCCTAAATCCCAGAAAAGAACAATTCATTTACAAGCTAAGCAAGTAATCTTGAATCAAATCCTGAAGCTTGTCAAAACTAGGATTCTCTCAACTATTCAATAAGAAACTAATTTCAAAAGAGGCAAGTCCCAAATCAAGCTTTTGCTGCTGAAGTCCAGGCCCCTTTCACTTAGCTTTACAACAAATTTGTTTCGAAGTGTTCCAAACATCTTGAAAAAGAAATTAAAAGGAATAATGGCTGAAGAAGGTCTCCCTGGTGGGACTCTTCTGACTCTAGAGGGTTATCTGACTTTTTGGCCCCCGTTTCCAAAATGAAAAAGTTCCTGAACTTAGCATGACATGAAGCTAAAAAGCTTATTGTGTAAAAGATCAGGAGAAAATAGTATTCTTGCAGATAATGAAGACAACTGAATGGAACCACATTACTATTTCTCAGCGGAGAGGCTGAGAATTCAATCCTCAAATATCATCTCTAAAAACATAACAGATGAATTCTGTTATCCTTCTAAGAAGCCACTGTAATGCTCGACTGGGATAAAACAGATCATGCTGCCCTCTTGTGCTAGACGTGCACAGAAATCAACCCCTTTATTCCTGCAAGTGACATGTGAAGAGCAATACATAAAGCATTCACTATGAAATAGAAAACGTCCACATCTTCCTACTTTACAGATACTTTGACATTCATGTCATTCCCTTAGTGGGATATCGGTAGAAGAGCAAAGGAAGCTTCCAGAGAGCCAAATTCTACACTCAGAAAAAAAAAAAAGTTTTGTGAAAAAATGCAGACAAGTCAGATGTGACAAAACTCAAAACACTAACACTTCAACAGCCCATCAAGCTTTTTATGATAGCTGCGTAAGTGATGCAGTAGAGATACCTGCTGCTAAACTTGAATTTCAGTCATAACTAAATGGCCATTTTTTCTGAATGCTGGGTAAGATAATACACTTTGGTCACTTAGGATTATCAGCTCGGTAGGGTTAGGCTAAATGCTTAGGAAAGAAAGAGACAGTCATATATTAATAAGGTTCTTCCAATGCAAAATATGCAGTAATGTTTAACTGTTTTTAGTTACTATGCCAAATTACAGAAAGGCAAAATCTGTGTTCACACAAATATTTTTGGCTGGGAAGGAAGAAAGGAGAGGGGTCCTTATATTCCTTTTCTTTCTCTGCTATGTAATTCAGGTTCCGAAAATACATTGACATTCTTCTCTCATCTGGGTAGATTGCTAGTTAATATTCCCTTTACAACCTTCCCCATCCTATATATTGCTAATGCAATCTGTAAAGCGAGATCCTGGGCTCATGCCTAAACTGATTCACAAGGCATAATTTTTTTAGAAGTAAGTCGTCTCATTTTTTCACCAAGACTGATTGGATCTACACTGTTGGGAGCTGACAGACAGGCCATGATTCACCACATATTTCCATTTCCTAATGTCGACTCCCTGATGCTCCTCGTTACTCTGCTTCCCCAGTAAGAACTACCAAGAGCTTGGGATGTCTATTTATTTAAGTTTCCTTCCTCAACTCTGGAACACAGATCAACATGTGTTCAAAATATCAGCCGTGGCATTTTTTAATTGCTGATTATTTTTGATAAAGAAAAGAGCAAAAACTCAGTTCAGCAATTACTTCTGCTAAAGTCTTAGAGACCTCACACAAATACTGAGTGAGAACATACTGGATGCTTAAATGACAGATCTGACATGGCAATATCAGCTTTGCTAATATGGGATATGATAACTATTAGTTTGGCTTAGCTATTACAATCACAACCCTATAAAAAGGCAAACTGGATAATTTCAATTCCTTTTAGTATGTCTTTCATAGGTATGCTAAAAAAAAGATAGGGGGAAAAAACAAGAAAAATAAATCCCACCTCAAAACAAGAAATAGAATATGAAGTTCTAAAACATAAATAAACAGCTAAAAACCCATGTAAAGCAGACAATGAAATACAGATGTTACAAAGAGGATTTCAGACTAACTTCTAAATGCTGCAATTTTGAACAAGAACCTTGTCCCATGTGCCATCTTTTCCCTTTTTTTTTCCTTTTTCAAATGATGCAAAGATCAGAATAGCAGTACTTTTGCATGCTACTCTGACCAAAAGAAAGATGAAGGGAAAGAAATATATGCATCCTGAAGTTAACCTTCTATTATAAAATATCTGTTGATTAATAGAAACACACATCTAAGTCACAACAGTGTGCAAATACCAGCGACAGGCAGCTTTTATGAATGTCAGTTTTACAATGGACTGCTAATTGGAGCTTCACAGTGTTACAAAGCAAACTGGTGTTACTCTACATTGTTGCTGATGTTTTCTCTCTAGTTCTTAGTTTGTTATTACGAGCCAGATTTATGGGCATTCTTACAAGATCATTATGTATTCCCTCAAAAATACAGTTATTGCGTTTGCTGCATACACATATGAGAGAAAGAGAAGAGGAAAATCCCTGTCTGACACATCAGCACTAGAATTTCTTCTGATGTGTGTGCTCTCACTAGCTCTCAACTAACCCATTTCTTGAGCTTCCCTTCTAATCCTTTGCAGTGGCCTTGATTTTACATTTCCACACACGCACAGCACAAACAGGCCATGTAACAGAGCCCTAAACTTCTGCAGCTGTAGAGGTGTTTTTAAGATTAAATTGTATACATTTCATTCATTATACTATGGGCATGCTTTTCTTCACATGAGTATCTATTTCCTGAAAATATTACTAATTTCTCTGAAACAATAAAGCAATCCCTATATATCTTACAATTAAATGCCACCTGGTGCTATGAGAACAATCCCAGGTCTTTATTTTTCCAAGGGAGCGAAGACCATCAGGTTTCTGTTTCTCATGTAAAAGAGAAACCTTTGGCTAGTCAATCAGTACCACCCACTTCCCCACTCTTCACCCTACTCCAGCTTCTCTCTCCTTCCTTTTGAAGAACATAAGGATCTGGATCACAGCTTCACAAAATGCATTCATACACATTCAGCATATGGGAGACACCCTG
Source organism: Chaetops frenatus (assembly GCA_013400775.1). Classification (NCBI taxonomy): domain Eukaryota; kingdom Metazoa; phylum Chordata; class Aves; order Passeriformes; family Picathartidae; genus Chaetops; species Chaetops frenatus. The sequence continues at coordinate 183,512 of VZTR01028851.1, read as the reverse complement.
TGAAACTGCATCACAACAGCAGTGCAAGTACAGGTTAATGTTCCAAAGCTACAGCTACTGTAAGCTGCATTTAGAGATGGTAAGACGAACTATCAATATGCAGACTGAGTTTGAAATTGAAACAGGCTACACTATTAAATTTAAAATGTTTAAGTAAAAAATTTGAATTTAGAGAGTCTAAGTAAAAGAAGCAAAATAACCCATGAAAGTGCAAAAATACCACCAAATTGTAATTGTGCAGAAGTGGTAAAATTTCTGCAATCAAGGAGGTACATTAAATATTGAGGGATTTTTTTACTATTAAACTTACCTATAGGATTTCTGTCAAAAAACAAGACAGGAGCTTTCAGAAGGGATTGAAACATTTTGTTGTGCAAATTCTGACCAGAATTGACAAGAACTTGAAACACCAGAAGACTTCTTATTATGCCAAATAGTATTGTAGCCACTGTTAAACCTGAAATTAAAAAAAAAAGAAAAAAAAAAAAAAAGAAACATGAATAGAGCCTCCAAAAAGATATGGATTTTTCAGAAGAAAAAAAAAAGTTAAAAATACAACTGAACTAAAACCAAATTCTCTGGACTTCTGCATATAGCACGAATCCAAACTTAAGCCTAGAGGGACTCAGACTGAGTGTAGAACATAGATATATTGTCACTAGCTTCAGTTACTATCACAGAATCAATTTAATCAATTTCTCTTTTTCTGTTTGAAAGAATTGGTACTTCATAGAAATGTAGGAAATGTCTGTTAACCCATGAGATAAATGAAACTTTCTGCATAACTGCCTTACTGAAAAATTCACTTCACAGTGCCATGTATAATTGTGGCTTGCAGAGGTCACTGTGAAGATTCTACACTTGCCAGCAGGTATTAAACAAGTAATATATACATGGCTATTTAGAGACAACCTTGAGTTACTCCCAATCAGCCCAAACCACTCATGCCATTATTCCCCTTGTAAAACACACCAAATCATTTTAATTACATGTATTTCTTTCACACTTTGTAAGATGCATTCCTTATGCCAGGTGAAACAGAGTCCTTCTAGGGAACTGGTCTGCAGACTCTTTGTCCCTCTTCTGGGCACAACTCTGCTTACAAGTCAAGGGTGCTACAGGGCAAAAAGCTGAAATAAATAATGAGATTTGTTTTGTGTTTGCTGTGCATAATGTCCAGTGTGGTTGCCCAAACTCCCTGTCAATAAGGGTGAACAGTGTAGGCCTAAGCCTCACATTTAGCAGAACTCCCAGGCTCCACGTGATCTGCTTCAGAAAACCAGCTACCTCAGGTCTTGAGGACATGCTGAAGTTAGACCCCAACTATCAGCAGAAAACCTTGCTTATTCTAAGGGCAGGTTAGAATCTCAAACAATTCAGGAACCGCTATAGTAAAAGTGCAAAATAGAAAGGTTTTAAATTACATGACGTTGTTAAGCTATCCCCTCCTGCTTCCTTCTGTATCCTCCCAGGGAGCAAGAGAAGGTATCATCACTATCTCATTTGTCTGCTTGCAGTGTATTGCTCACGTTCTGTGAGGTGCTGTTTTCTTCAGAAAACAGATGGTGGCTGAGATGAGAGTTTGTTTGCCTTGTCCCAGCTGCTGTATTCCAGCCCAGGTAGGAGAAGACAACCTCTCCAAGAGTAACAGCATATACCCAAACAGGAAAGGCAAAAAAGGAGCAGGAGAGGCACAAAGCAGGAGACTGTGGCACAGCCTGTTCCTAACAGCAGTCTGTGGGAGCAACACAAGGAGAGAGACCACATCCTGGGAACCCCACATTTCTGCAGAACTTCATTCAGGCCTGGAAGCAACTGGAAGCTGTTGGTATGACCCTCCCAGAACAAAACACCTGAACAAACCTAATGGCTGGGGAGAAGGAGGAACAGGACATGCTTCCAAGTCCTACCCCTGGTCTGTCTCTTTTGCTTTCCCTGTTCATGAGCTCAGAACCTCAGTATGAGAGAGACAAGGGTGCTTTGCACGTTTGCCTTATAGAAGAGGTGTGGAATTGGTACCTCAGTTCTGGCCAACAGTGTTTCCTATCAACAGCAATTCTACTCTTCCAAATCTTTGTTTCATAGAAACAATAAGGAACTACTGTGGTGGGGGTTTTATTTTTCCAAACACAGAATCAGAAATAAAGACATCAAATTATTTTTACTGTTTAAGAGATTATAGAAAAAGGTAAGTTGGATTATTATGTATTTCATATAAAACATACTACCTTTTTAGAACTTTCTCAATTTCACTTACAATTTTGTGTAGATAATCAATGCTGTCAGTTCAATCATTGCAAATATCTCACTAAGTCATATGAACATTTTAATATAAAGGTAGCTTTTGTTGTTCTGCTATCTAGAGCAAAATATTCTTTAAAGGATAAAATTTTCACTAATGTAGTTTAGGCTATCTGGTCAGAGAAAGTGAAATTTGGCACATTAAATCACACTGTGCAGACCACTGGAACAGTTCACAAAATAAGATGTTACCCAGAGAAAATAAGAGCTAATTTATCTCCTAAATAGTTGTTTTCCAGGCCAAACACAATGTTTTCTGTCAGCCACTTAGATCACGTGGATCCCACAAAACAAACTAAGCAAAAAATCCTGCGCCTGTTCTCTCACCCTTGGAGATGTTTCTGAATACTTTCAATGCATATTCTTCTGGCATTCCACCTGTTTTCTCACACCAATCATTTACATCTCCATGAAGGAATTATCATGCCATATAAAACCATACATCCCTAGGATTGTTAAGCAGCAGAATCTGAGAGCATGCACATGATTCTTCTGTGGCAATTTTTACTCCATCTCAGAGCAGTTTTTCAAGATGTTTGGATGCCTGAATGCAAGGATCAACGCCCTTTTCTGAATATTTAGAAGCATAATGCTACCTGTTGAAATATATTGGAATGTTTTTTAACAACCTACTTTGCATACCCATCTAGGATGCCTTTTAAAAACTTGTTCTTTTGCTATGGCACTTCAGAAGAAATGTAGCCCTGCCAAGTTTTAAAACAGCACAGAACAAAGACCCATTTCTAATCCCTCTTGCCATCCATATAATGACTGAAGACTTAGCTCAATGACTTATTAATATATAGACAATAACCACAACCTTAATGTGAATGACTTTTCAAATACTCAATTCCTGGTTTACTTTCCAAAATCCAGGCAGAGCAAATTAAGACTCTGCATTCAACCAATTTCTTCTGTCAGATTTATTTTATTTATTGCAATCTATTTAATGAGAAAGCAAGACTCAGGCTTTTAATCTGTTAAGACACTGCTCAGTCACTGCTAAAAGTCACATTTCCCACACTGCAATTGCTTTGCACCTCTCAAAACTCTCTATCAGATAATAAATAGTTGTTAGACACACACACACGTGCATGTGCAATTACCTGCATAAATTCCCAAATAAAATGTAAGGACTAGATGTTCAGTCTCATTTGTTCCATTATTTCCATTTGTTGTGAGATTCAACTTTTCTTGATGATTTGCCCTGTGGAAATGGACACAGAAGATAACCATCATCAAATAAGTGTGTTTAGCTGTTTCTAGATTCAACTCTGTTGAAATCTTTGGCTCAAAAGATCTCATGTGTTGATGCTGTCATGCATCACAATATGAATAGATGGAATCAAGTCTACCTTTAGCATAAAGTCTAAATTTTTCCCCCTCTCAAAAGAAGTGGAAATCAGAGGAAGATCTGAACTATTCCAGAGCAGGTTTTAATTAAACAAACAGTGTTTGACTGAAAAGGGAGAAACAACTGGCCAGTTATTATCATCAACTTACCAGTAAGAAAGCCACCAGTCCTGGAGCACATAGGCCACCTTGAGCAAAAGAGGCAAACACAAAAAATCATCTTACAAAATTAAAAAAAAAAATTAGAAAATTAAATTTCCTTGCTATTCTTTCAAGCTCTCTGGGAAAACATCACATATTCACAAAAGTATGCCATCCAGTCTTTCAAGACCAGCAGCAATTTGCCAAACACATTAGAAGGTGCTCTACAAAGAAAGAAGTTACCTTAAATTACCTTACATGCCAGCAAACTAAAGGAAAGCAATACACTTTAGCAAACAAAATATAGTAGCTCTTCCTAATATATGTTAATTGAACATTAAAGAACTCATTTTCTCAGTTCCTAAATTTGCTACAAGAGATATTCCAAAATGTTTTTTGATTAACAAACTTTCTGATGTTACCAGTCCAGAAATTTGTGTTTACAGGAGATAATTACCAGAAACAGGGTTGAAGGAGGATGAGAGAGGGAGGGAAAAGCTCCTACTGCCACCTTCCTTCTGTGACAAGAGGTGACTACAAACATGTAGCAGGGTTATTATCTCAAAATACGCTTCTGTTCATGTGAATTTGAAGTTGTGGGCAGTTTGCTACAGAGATTTGATCTTGCTGAGCTATCTTCCCAACAGACTCAATTCAAGGACAAACAAGAAGTAAGTAACATGTTAAAATATATAGACTATTTTTTATAGCCAAGACAAATCGTTTCCATGAAATGAATCTGAGCCTTCACAGCAAGAAACAAAGAAAAAGGCAATAAGGTATCTATCTTCACTCAGCTCCTTCAGCTCACCATTGCTTTCAGTAAGTTTGTAAATAACTTTCCTTGTTAAAAAAATCTTTTACATACCTGCTACCATCTGCATTACACAAAGTATTTGCCTATCCTCTTCCTCATTTTCTCATTCTGCTAAACAGTGACCCCCCATCCAACCTCTCTGCACAAGCTGCACTTATCAACAGGTGAGCTGTTCTTTGAACACCTCTGTCAGACTCTGTCCTCCCATACCCAGTGGATCTCCTCACCCTCCTCAACTGGAAACATACTGACTGTTCAGGTTGGTTAAACACCACTTCCACACACCTTATGATTCTCTTTCTAAAAAATGTACGCTGGCTTATAATTTTTGTGCCATGTTGTCATCAAAATAATTATTTTAGTGAGGTATTAAAATTGTTGAAATAAGGATCAGTGCCAGTCCTCTCAACGCTGTACCAAAATTCCATGCTGACACTTGGGTACACTACAAAATTATTAAAGAACACCATGCTCCCAAACATTTTAGATTAAATGTTACAGCAACAAGTATGCACTATATTAAAAAGAAAAAAAAGAAAAAAAAAAGAAAAAAAAGGGGGGGGGGGAACCTCACAAACCCAAAATATATACTATTTGTGGCTTCCAACAACTTACCTGTGCCAAAATATTAAATAATAAGAGTACAAAAATCACCAAGTAGTTTGCTCCTGCAGTGAAGTATTTTCTGTAAACTTTAAAGTTTATTTTTCCCTCATGGCGACTCTCCTCTGGCACTGCAGCCAGTGCATTTTCACCCTGAAAGAAAAAAAGCCCACAGAATAAAGCCCATCAACCTAGTAGTTACAGATTCAGACTAAGCCACTTGAAAGTCGTGGTTCAGAATTAGCAAACAATTAAACAAGGAGATCAAGTGATCATGCATATAAAAACTTTAAATATTGAACTATAGCTATGGCAAAAAAATGAGTCTCAGTGCAGTAATACTGAAAAATCTACTCTGCAAAGCAACAGTTTAAGGATTTTATTTGGCATTGCATCACCAAATATAACACAACTTCATATATATATTCAGAAATATTTACTCTAACCTCTATCCAGGTTTTTCTTTTCTTATATACTACCTTCACTCATAACAGCTCCAGAAAATAAGGCCTTTCCTTGGGCAAGATTCAGTTTTCAGAATGCAAGTGTGTGCAAACTTTCCTTTCCCAGAAAAGCGTTTAAAGTGAATACTCTTCTACAAGTATGTACCAAAATCGACCAAAATATGCCCAAGACTGAAAAATTATCCATAAAGTTCTAATCATCTCCTTGTAAATACCAACAAAGTATCTGTTAATAGAGAAAACAAGTAAAATGACAAAATGGAAGTCATACTAAGCAAACAATGGATGGGGGAAAAATAGGGAAGGAAAAAATGATACAGGCATAAAGAAGCTAAAAGAACTATACAAATGAATAAAATTAGGAAATTTTTTTTTTTTTTTAGTTGTTTGGGGTTTTTTGTGGGGTTTTTTTGTTTGGGGTTTTTTTTAGGTTTTTTTGTTGTTTTTTGGTTTTTGTTTGTTTTTTTGTGGTTTTTTGTTTTGGTTTGGTTTGGTTTGGTTTTTGTTTTTCAGTTTTTACAGTATAAGCAATATCAAAAAAATATATGACAATTCAATGGATATGTAACAGTTGATTTTGTTGCTACAAGACTTGGCTATACAAGAGCAGTGGAATCAAGAGACTTGACAGATCCAACCTACTCATCCATAAAAGGTGAGAAGCCTATCCTGGCTTTTTGTTTCTCCAGCCACCTCATCTTCCCACTTCTCCCCATCTTCATCCAACAGTCCTAATGCTGCTAAAAAGTTTGGTACACCTCCACAAATTTAAGAGAGTTTAAGACCAGAGTTGCCACTGGGACATTAATAATATAACTTTATTGCCTTGGAGCATAAAACCATTCCTCAAAAAGGTATTTAAAAGTCCATAGCTTTTTTTTCCCCCCTTAATCTCACTGCTTTTCATTATAGAGAAGAAATAGAAATAATATACACCCACAGCATAAAGGTGACAATCATCAGGGACACACAGGGGTTGCTTGTTCCAGGGATGCAGTGCTAGCACAAGCTTAGCAGGGTTACAAGGAGCCTGCACTGTTTGATGTGAATGCAAACACACCAGCACAAGGCAACCTCTGGTACAGAAACTTTGGGGCTGCTTTTGCACTGTGCAGGACAAGAGATAAGGAGGCACCTGGAAGTCACACTGGCACCACACAAAGCCTTCTGTTTTCACCAAGAAAAGGGCTGGAGAGAGCAAGGCGGTGGTGTTCCAGGACTACCCCCTCAGGGCCAGCTCAAGATCATGTGGGTATGTTTATGGGTATGTTGATGCCAGCCATGCAAATACAGGCTTTGCATAGAGCCACAGCTTGTGCATGCACTTCCCAGAGCTCGGGATTTCAGGGAAAGCATTAATTTCAGTTCAACACTGCAGAAACACAGTGAACCCATGCAGTACAGTGGGACTGGCCCTTCAAAGCATTGCTGTCAGAGGACAGGCTGAAAGAAGCACAGTGCGGTGGCTTTGGACACTGCTCCCAGCATCCAGCAGAGCTGATGCTGAACTGCACAGACTGACCCTGCTGGGCTGGAACAGAACCACGCTGAGCTGTGAGCTGCCAGCCAAGCACAGCTGGGCAGGACCTCCGCGGGCGAGCTCTCATCTGATAATGCAATTCAGTAATCCCTGAAATCCCAATGCCGCAGGGAAAGCCCATATCGAAACCTAAGTTAAAAACCAGCCAGACAAGAATCAAAACACTTGTATCCTTTGGGCACTCACAGGTGGTTGTTCCACAGCTCCATCTTTCTGTGAGTGGACAGATGAATCCTGGGACAAGACGGAGGACTCCGAGAAGGTTCGGTTCCGGGCAGACTTCAGGTTGGGCGTTCCTGGAACTGACAGCTGTTCTACCACCTCCTCATCTTTTTTCAAAAGGGAAGCAAAGTCGATGCCAGATCTCAGGAACTCTGCATAGGTACCTTTCCCCACCATTTTACCCTACAATTAATATAAACTTTTAGTACCTTCATTATACACTTTCCATAAAGGACAATTTTTCCTATCTGTCCTTGCTGCCTCTGGGGTTCTGCTGGGCACACATCCCACTGCAGTAACTGAGCTGAAGCCTCTATGAGTTCCTCACTCAGAGAAGCAGAAACAAGCTCTTTAGGCTCTGACCAGCTGTCTCACAGCAGCTAACAGGGCCAACAAACATACAAGTGGGGTGAGAACAGCCCCAGTTACAGCCAGGGGAGAATCACCTCCCTGGAGAAGCTGTGGGAGACAGCCAAGCCATGCAGCTTTAGGGCAGCCTGTTAACCATCAGTCTTTTTATATTGCTCCAGCCCAGGGGTAAACATCATCTTCATTTTCTGATCCTCCAAGACCCTTACAAGACACAACACTGACCATGTCTACGTTTCTTTCAGCTCTACCACAAACTCATTTCTCAAGAGCTACGGTAGCTTTTAAAGCAATCGGAATGCAAGGAAAAAGAGGGATAGTGTCCTTTTTTGCACCACTGTGATGCATCAAAAGGAATTTCACATATTTCACTATCCAGCCTTAAAAAAGTATCAGGAAAAAAAGCCCCAACTGCAGTCTTTGCACTTTCCCTCTGCCTCTGAGTATCTAGTACAACAAAGCTGGGAAGGACCAGCTGCACTGAAGGCATTCTCATTCTCAAAGGCATCTGAGACTATTTCTCAGCCTTAATTTAAAAATGGATTTGTTGCAGAATTAACACAGTTCTTAAATCACACAGAAGTGTAAGAAACAAAACCAAAAGCAATGCATTAACACGGTCTCAAAATCTCTCACAGTATATTAAATTTGAAGCATGAGAAGGCTAAAACTTTATTTCAAAATCAGGCAAAATATTTGAAGAAATAAGAATTTTTAATTCACATCACATATTTAAAATATTAAAGATTATTTATAGGCATGGTAAAATTCAGAAAAAAAATCTTCCAGGAAGGTATTCTAAGAAAAATCAACTTATTAGTAACTATAAAGTTAAAAACCATATGTAGTCCTAAGTAAACAGAAAATATATTTACAAATTAAAATAAAAACCTGACTTTTTTTTCCCCCTTTCTTAGATTAAAGAGGATAACTAAAGAGTATAAGTGTAGACATTGAAATCACTTACATCCTTTAAAATTAGAATCTGATTTGCAGCACGGAGATATTGCAACTGATGAGTGACCAAAACAGAGATCTTCTGATGTAAGGCCTGACAAATACATCTACAAAGAGATGGAAAGATTAATTAAAATTAAGTGTCCTAAAAGCTTTTAATTATTCCTGGAAAACCTCTTCTACTCAATTACTCAGTTTTTAAAATAAGATGACCACACTTACTAGATTTATAAAAATTATATAAAAACTTAACAAATACGTTCTTTATTTAACTTTGTAAGTTTTCAAGGGAGGGAAAAGAAATATAATTATTTCTGGTCTGGAAAAAAAGAGGGGAGAATAAAACATTTCATTAATACTGTCTTAAACATTCTTGTAACAAATGTACATGTCATAAGTTGAATTGCAAAGAGAGTGTTTCTTAAAAATTATAGTAAAGAAAAGAGAAAAAAGGGCAAGATACTGTGGAAAATCATGGAGAAATACAGCCAGTAAAAGCAACTTGAGAGAAGCTTTCAGACCAGCTGTAACACTGAGCCACAGAGAATTCTGGAAAATTAAACAGTACTACTGATTTAAAAAAAAAAAAAAAAAAAAGCCCTAAACATTCTAAAGTAGTCCGTAAGTGTTTATTTTTCCAACTGGTTCACTAAAGCTTATTTTCATCAACCACCTACTTTTAGAAGTACTGTTCTGTATAACTGAAGAACAACAACTAGGTGAAAAGCCCAATTCTAGGTGAATCACGATGTGATAGCGTGTCCCTTTCTCACTGATGATCCAGAGAACCCTCAGAAAACCTTCTCAGCAGGGGATGTAAGTGGCTCAAGGGTTCAGACACCTGCTGGAGCATGCCCAGCACTGCCACCACCTCCTTACCTGCCTTTTAAAACCCCACATAGTTCACCTTCCTTGGGACTGTCCACTACTCTCAAGGGGCACACTTTGTTACACTGTGAGCACATTTAATGCATGACAGAAGGACAAACTGCTGCACCAACTCCAGTCACCACTGTCACATTTATTAAATACACAAGCACACACACACACGTGTGCACACAGTCACAAGAGATCCAGAGAACACTCAAAGGTTCTTCAGCCTTTCCCGAGTACAAGAAAAAGCGAGATGAAGGGACGGTGAAAGTTGCATCCTCTTCCCCAGCTAAGAATCAATTTAAACATAAAAATGTTCCTGGCAGAAGTTAAATGGGTTCTTCTCCATGTTTAAGCTAAACAGAAATTTCAACATCCTTGAAAATGTGTTCCAGGGACAAGCTACCCTCGCCATTACAAAATTTTTCTCTGAAGTTCAAGTTTATGTCCTTTGGTGCAATTTCAATCCATTATGTCCCCAAGGGCTCCTAGACCAGTTCATTCCTGTGTACAAAGTCCCTTTATACTTGAAGTCCTTCTTCTCCAGACATGAAAGAAAAACAAATAAAAGTAATAAAGAAGTCTCCCAAATAGACTTTTAAGTCGCAAATAGGTTTCCTTCTTTTTTGCCTCCTGCCCTGGGCACCTGAATGTTCTTGGCCACCTGTACTGGAGTATGAAGCTGCTTTTTTCGAAGTGCACAAATTGAAACATGATTTCAGCTGAGGCCTTACATGTACAAAACACAATAGGAGTATTATTTGACTTGTACTGCCACATATAGTACTGGTCATAAATCTCAGGGCACCATTTCCTTAACAAGAGTGTGACATTGCTGAGTCATACTGGGTTTGGGATCTACTGCACTCTGCATCCCCTTTTCCATGTAACTACCTCACTACTGATCTCTGCTCATTTTACGTTCATGGACTCAACACTTTGCACTTTTCCCTGCTGCATGCACCTACTAATGCACATCCCACAGCCAAGACTTCACAAATACCTGTCCATCTCCAGAACTACCTTTAGCACTGCCTGGTTTTCTATCACCTGAAAATGTACCATCAGTGACCTTCACACATCATCCGAAATACCAGGATCAGGACAGATCTCTCCAGAAATTACACCCTTCTGATTCAACAAAAATAAGCAAACAGTATTTTAAGTTAACAAACGTAAGTAACAGTATACTACAATCCATTTTAAAATACCACACTGCACTTTGACAGCAAACTGCAACACAATTAAAAAAAAAATAATTAGCTTGAGCTTTGATAGTGCAGAGCATGAAGCAGGAGACACAGAGAAGGGGGCCTACAACAACACAGCGCTCCCCTGTGCAACGGCAGAGTCTTCGCACTTCGTGCATACAAATCCTCATTTGTTCTTCCTTCCCTATCAGGTTTGCTTTTCTTTGAGACAAGTTTTCCTTTAATCTTTTTAAGTTTTTATCTCCAAGAACCAGCTTTCTTTCACCTCTGCGAAATGTCTCCTCTTTAATGATTCTACTTTCTTCCTCGCCATTCTTTCAGCCTCTCCTTTTTGGAAGTTCACACACAAGTTTAACTTTACTCTAGTTAATGCTTAAATTCATGTCAATGAAAGTAACCACTGAAATGAAATTAAAGCACATGCAGAAGTGCTCACAGGCATAAAGCCTTTGTTATATTAATTTACTTCCTATATTTGTTTTCCTCTCCCTTTCCTTTAAGTAGTTTAGGGAGAACAATCCCCCAGTTACTTTTGCCCATTTCAAAGTTTAAAAAATTTAAAAGAAAAAGTGTGCTATGCATGCCAGAGACAAAAAAATCCACACACCCTACACATTCTACTCTGCTGCTTCTGTTTCTATGCCTACTTTGATAATTATTTACCTCATGACAAGTCCCAACCATGCACAAAAATTACTGGCCCACAAAATCCATTGACCTGTTCCAGGCACCAGACAGCACTGGATGGCTGGAGAAAGCATATAAGCAAACATAGAGAGATGCTTCTTCTGGCACACGTTTCCAGAGTCCATATATTAGGAACTTTTTGAGCCAGAGGTCCCGGTGTTCAAGTAGATCTTTGCAAACTTGTTCTATGTGAATTCTGTCTGATACTAGGAATAATGTGCATACCACTCCCGAAAACCATCACAATTTTAGGTCTGATTTTAAAAGATTCCTAAACTGTCCTGCAACTCTGTCTACTCTCACAAGCACAGAGGAGGAAGAGAAAAAAATCAGGCTGATCATCAACTGAGACTGGCACACAGCTCCTGTCACTGGAGAAGATAAATGGGAAGGAACAATACCTAGAGAAAAGCATGCCTCAATAGACTGACAACATATAAATCTCCCTTTTAAAAAAACATGATTGAGTCAATACTGCTGGTGGGACACAATTTAATTTCTATCTAAAGGTGATCTGAAACCATCTATAACATCTATAGCAATAAATAGATAAACAGGGAGAGTAGGAAATTCCTTGGGATCCAAGTGCAACTGAATGATTTTCTTAAAAATCACAGGCTGTTCCAAACTTCACTGTACAAAGAGAGATGTGCTACTGTATCTGTGATGGCTGTCCCTCATTTTGAAACTAGAGGTCTCAAAATACCAGATTTCTTAAAAGTTAATTAAATCTATTTTTATTTAAATAAATATAAAATGAAGGCGTATTTTCATATCCACAAACAGATATGTAAAAAACCATACAACTATACTGGCAACCCCCCACAGCAAAAAGGCTGAAGCATGCCTGCTATTAACTACCAAGAGAAGTCACAGGATAAAAGGCAACAAGTAACACAAAAATAGGAAATCTTCAGTTTATACCTTCCTAGGTCTCAAGGAATCTGACCAGGAAAGAGGAATTAATTGAAGAACTGTCTGTATCTGCTCCATCATCCACAGAACAACTTGTGTGTATCACAAAGAAATTCTTAAGAGCCACAATCCTTTATTCATAATATCTTGGGCTGTTTTCCCACTGGAGCTGTGCTACTTGCATTCTTTCTCATTTGAAAAGTATTTATATATTTTAAACTGCTTACTTCAGTAGCTGAATAGAACACACAAAAGCAGCAAATGCAATGAACCAGTCATCTACATGCCATAGCTTTGGGGAATTACAAGGAACATACCTATCTTTGATGTAAACACATAGACTAGACACTTATAAAAAAAAATTAAACTTTAACTTAAAATTACAAGAAAAAAAAGAGCGAGTGAACTGAACAATATCCACTTCAGATTCTCATTAAAAAATCCCCTGTTTCTTCCATCTCGTCCATTGTTTTAAGCCTCGCGGTTTGGACTCCTGGGGGGGCCGCCTGCATGAAGTGGTGTTTTGGACATTCCTCAACACCATGTTCTAAGGAATCCTTCTTGCCCAAGTGCCCTCTGTTTTCTCCACACTTCTAGCATTATTCAGGAAGATTAAAGTGCATGCTTGCCTTGTTTTTCAAAGCAACTTACTGAACATAACGTCCTCCCCACTATCCTCAGCACCTTTACAGCTTCCACGAAGGCCTCAGAAGACAACTTCTGTTTGCAAAAAAACCCTCCCTTAAAATCTTGTGCAGGGAGGCATTGCTCAGTTTTCCTTCCCACTACTACTCCACCCAGCCCATTTTCTAAAAAACACTTTCATTCTACTTTTATGTGTTTTGCTCAATCTGATCTGGAGTTGGGGAGAAAACATGAAAGTACACAAACAACTCCTGCTACTTTCCTTAGTTTCAAATTCTCTGAGATAACCTCTTTATTCCTCCTCATCTTCGCACACTTATCAGCAAAACACACGCTGTGCTCACAGTACAACAGCTTCTATCTCCTTTACGGTTTTGCACGTGCAAAAATCCACACTTCCAGTTCTGCCGTAGAATGTAGATGCTGCCAATGTCACAGCTCACATGAAAAGCAGAATAAGCTGAAGAGGCAGCCTGACCTCCTTCACAAGGCACCACAGTACTTTCTTGTCTCCCTCTTCATGAAGAGACCTTAAGACTTCAGGGAGAGACAGGTTAACAGCTCAGGTGGGTGCACGTGCAGAACTCAGGCACTGATACAGTTAGATGCTGGAGTTGCAGGGAGATGTTGTGCAGAAACAGAAAAGCAGCAGCTAAAGCCTAGAAAAGGCTTTAAAAGGCATTAAAGGAATTTGATAGCGTATGTGAACTACAGAGGTGAAGAACTCCATCTATCAGTCACGGAAGGTGAAAAATGAACGTAAACCCTATGCATCATAAAACTCTTACTCCCTACTAGCTGACAGAAAGAAACAGTAGCCTTTTGAAGACATCAGTAAAATAAAGCAAAATGTTAGTGGGGTTTCACAGGGTCCAGATTTGAAACTGCAAACACCAGCAGATGTACGATTTTCAAATTTAGATACTAAAACCTTCCCTGTACAGGGAAAAAAGAATGCACATGCCACTGCTACTCAATGCAATTTCTGTGACCATTTCTGCAAGTTTTTATGATTATCTAGGGGTGGACAGGAAAGAACAATAGTAAAACCAAATTAATTTATGTATTTGGAGTGTGGAATTCAAATGATGCAAGCATACTAAACAAAATGCATTTACTGAAGGCCTCAACCAAAGACCATTGAATGAATTAATTCCATTGACAGAAGCTTTTCCTTCTAGTACATTCTAGATTATGCCTTTTAACACAGAGAGTTGCAAGCTGTGAAGAAGCCAGGACGAAACACTGGCTGGGACTAACCAGATTATTCTCATACTCACCTATGTGCCTTGATTTGACAGCTTCAGAGTGATGGAGAAGAAGAAACTCACTGAAAAGGGAACCTGACTTTTAATGAACACTCTCCTATCTTTGGAAAAGGGGGAAGGTCGAGTATCCCTCTCTTACATGGTAAACTTGTACATTCTCTTTCCCTCTATTTCTGCTCTCTGCAGTCCACATGCCTTGTTTCACCTACCCAAGAGAAATTTCAACCATTCAAGAACCAAAATGAAAAATTATTCAAGAAACTAAGACAGCTGTGTCCTCTCCTTTAGCCAGCTGAATTAAGAGCTTATTACTAGCAAGTAAAGTTGTAGCAAACTAAGAAGTGATTTAAAATCCCACCTCATTTTATTCCTCACTCAGTACTAATATTCATAAACTCCATTATTCATGAACCCCAATACTCATGTATGAAACTCAATGTTTTTCTCAAGAAAATAACATCTATTCCCTTAAAAATTTTATAATATCTTCAAAACAGATTTTTACAGGGATTTTAAAATAAAGAACAAAATCAATGAAACATAGAGGGGAAAAAAGTCCTGTATCTTTCAATTACATAAAATAGGGGAAAAACAAATCAGAAAGTGAATGTACTAATTTTTGTGAAGAAATCCATCTCCCCAAAAATGCCTTCTCAAGTTTTTTGATAAGGAATTACAACATAACAATTGCATTATAAATGAAAATAAAGCAGTAACATACTTTTCAAACAAATGTCTTCCAACTTCAGCATCTACTGCACTCAGTGGATCATCCAAAAGATAGATGTCTGCATCCTGATACACAGCTCTAAAAGGTTTAAAGAAATGTCAGTATCACAAAGTCTTACATTAGTTTACTTTAGGCCCTAGAGTCTGACAATTTATAAATTTTAGAAACAGCAAAAAACACTAGCCTGGCCAGATTTACACGGGCCTTCTGTCCGCCGCTCAGAGTAGCTCCACGATCTCCTATTACTGTTAGGTCACCATTTGCCAATAATTCCAAGTCCTGTGAATGTGAAAGAACAGATAATTTGGTTTTTTAAATAATTTTAACTTCAAAGATTGACTAAGCTCTTTCAAAATAACATTTTCTTATTTGAAAAGTATTAACATCTCACATTAAAATATAAGGTTTCATACTAAATGTAGTATCTCCAGTTACTTTATCACTCTATACCTTCAGCAAAAGGTAATTGAGAAAGCAGCAAAAATAGATGAGATCCTAAAGTTCACTTTTTCTACAGCTGTGCCAGAGGAAAGTGCACTACTATCCTTAGTCTTACAAAGAATATTTACTGGTGATACAGAAAATCAAATGAAATACTAAAAAGTCTAACAGTAAATTTATTCGTTTTTATTAGAACAATATTAGCTGTAACAAAAAATAAAAACTGAACTAACTATTATCAGTAAATTATCTTGCCAATGTCCCTAAAAACTGCATTGTTTTTATTCTTACTGCAACATATTCAGGAAAAATAACTACAACATTCATCACACAGATTTGGTTAATTTGGGAGCTCAGGACTGTGGATAAGACGACAAAATTCTACAGTGTTCCATGTCACATTGTTGTATTTTCTATTCAGGAAATAGAAGGTTTTACATTAAGCTACAAAACATATTCTGAAAGCTTATTCACATCTTTTATAAGATACATAAATTTGCAAGAAAACTATGAAAGCATATCTGCCATCAATACGAAGTGGGGATTTTTTAAATGCTGTTTGCTGCCTCTTAAAGTCATTAAAACCTTAAGTTTAGACAACAGCATGACTGAATATCAGCAGGAGATACTGAAACTCTATCTGCCAAGTGTAAAAATCTCACAAGAAATGTTCATTACAGTAACCATCTGCTTTTCACCTGTGTCGCTGCTGACAGAAATATCATAACATACTGCACAAAACCTTTTTAGCTGCCAAGCAAAATGTCTGTTTCTTGACAAATCTGGCTTAATCCTCTTCTATATCTCATGTTACAAACTCCTTTGCACACAAACCTTTCAAATATATTTTTTCATAAAACTACTTGGGTTCAGCAAGTTCTCCAGTATACAGCCCTAAGGTTATTTTGAATGCTGTTAGCAATGCATAATACACGGCAAACATGACATTTATTTCAAAGGAAAGCATACAGGATATTTTCAAAATGAAAGTCACAAAGGATGCTAGCTTGATCATTTGTTTCTGCCTCTTATTGCATTTGCACACACCCCTACCATAATAGGCGTGAAAAGGGCTAAAATGTAATTATGAAATGAAATAATAGGGAACAGCTTTTCCCAAATTTGTCAGCGCTCCACGTATGCTACACCTCCCCCTAGTGGGAGTTTCGGGAATTAGAAGAGGATGCCTACACTGGGATGGAAAAAATAATTCCACGTATTTCTGATAAGCAACAGGAGTTATTTCACAAGTTACTTGTAAGAATCAGTTCCATATATTGTACATTGCAGCACGTGCCACAGGTCTGAAAGAACACTAAAATAAAAATAACGGTCATGGAAAGAAAATACACAAAAAGAAAGTCTTACCTTTTTAAGAGCACAGACTTTTAAAACATTTTCATATTTTTCTTTCTCATATTCCTTGTCAAACAGTATATTACTTCTTACAGTTCCAGGAAACACCCAGGGCTGCTGTGAAACATAGGCAATTCTTCCAGTAACATTTATCAAACCTTTGTCTTTAGGCAGCTCACCAAGCACGGCACTTAAGAGCGAAGACTGGAAAAGATTAAAAAAATAAAGAAATAAAATTTAGAAAGTTTGGCTGCATTAAAGACATCACAGAGATTGAGCAGTGTTTATTGGCATGATGGCCTCTTTGACCCTGTCACTCAAACAACTGCTAACAGTCGAAAAGCATCAGTACCCTTTTCACACAGTCTTGAAGCAACATACAAAGTACTGTTTAGCTCCACGCCATCTCCTCCCCACCCAGAAGGCCATCAGCCTGTCTTGAATGCCAGTATCTTGATGAGGAATGTGTGACTATGCACATAAAGGAACTGTACATTTTCATGTTTCTAGTTTTCACATTTAATAGAGTCAAAAGCCTTATGAAATGGTGTAAATATTAAGACTTACTTTTCCAGCTCCTACAGGACCAATCACAGCCAATAACTCCCCTCGTCTGACGGTAAACGAAATTTGTTGAAGTGCTGGGGTTTCTAAACTCTGTGGATTTGAGAAAAAGTCAAGATTTCTCAGTAATGAAATATAAACCATCAAAATAAATATTTAGAAACAGAAAACAATGTGCATACATCACAGTAAACTACCAGTCCATATGCCCATCATATTTTCAGTCATATGGTTTTTGCCCTTTCAGTAATTCACAAACACTTTTGAAAGACCCTCATCCCTCACCACGAACGTGCAACACAGATAAAACAGCATTCAAGGAATAAGGTGGCCAAAGGCAGCACAAGCAGTGCTTCCTCAGAGCCCACATATCTGGGTGGCAGCCTCGGAGACACGAGCTCTCTGCTCGCCACCACACGGGGCTCAGCGACTCTGAGCACACTGACAAATGGAGGGCTGAGGCTCCCAGAGCCTCAGGAAAGCCAGGGCTCTGTTTGCTCTAGTCAAGGCTCTATCCAAAGCAAAACCAGAAAAAAAACGCAGTTTGATTTTACACAACTTCATCTCGTATGCTTGGTATTCCCACAGACTTTTCATGGACAATGTAGTGGGTTATTTGTGGGAAAATACACTACCCTAGAATTGTCTGTTTAATATTCCTTTCTAGTATGCCTATCCTTTATGTTATGGATGAGCTTATTTCCCAATGTATTTTGCACCTCTTCTGTCAATGTTGCAAAAATGCCTACTTGTGGAAAGAAAGGATGCTCATGTCTTTAACAGCTATGCTAAACAGCAATTTCTAAGGACCTGGTGCAGCTCCCTCTTAGTAAAGCAAAACACCTTTGTAACAGAATCTGCCTTGACCTCCATGTTTGCCTGCACTAAGCGTGACTGACACTAAAATGCAAACAGTAAAATGCATGCATTAAAAAAACCTCAAACAAGTACTTCCATTAAAGAACCAAATGAAAACCCAGACTTAAGCTCCAAAAACAGAAGAGCAGGTTAAGAATACCTTAAAACCTCCAGCCACCTTTTTAAGTTCAAGTGGCTGAAGAGGCCACCGCTTAACTCCACACAAAAGATGACACAGGACAAAAAAGTTCTGGGACTCCAAGACGAAGAAGCCTGCAATTCATTTCAAATTATTTGGAGTCCAGTATCCACCCACATCTATGACAGCTGGGATAACATACTCATGCTCACTCGTGTCAGGAGAAATTCCAGACAAGCAGCCCTGCTCCCAGAGCTCACGGAAGCACTGCAGGGTTCGCATGAGACCCTCACTCACGCTTTGAGAAGCTGAACTCACGCTCCTTGTGCAGCTCTGCTAAAACACTTTTGCTGCCGCTGTAAATTTCCACAAGGTGGCATCAACGGGACTTTTTTCCTTTTCTCTGCACAACCCCACCAGCCACCCGCAGTCTGCATTTGTAGTTGATTCCTCTGTCCGGAGTACACAGCTCAGGTGCTCACCTAGTGCTAAGGTCGGGAGAATTCTACCAATTTATGGCAGCCAAAGATTTTCTTTTTTTAATACAGAGTTTGTAGGAAGAGAAAATATCTTACTAAATCAACATCTATATGGAAAAAATAAATCAGCTTTCAGGCCCTTCTTCAGACCTCTTGGGGTTGTGCTTCTGTATTCATGGAAGTGCAAAGACATTTCCTCCCACATCAAAATTCCAAAAAAAAATAAAAATCACACAAGAGCCAAAAAACATTACAGAAATTTTTAAAAATGTTTTTAAACTATTACTGCCATACTATACATTAAAGAAGACTGATAGTAAAGAAGATAGAAGTACTGGAAGCTATCATAGAGCTGACACGAAAGTAGTAATTCAAGCAAACAGCACAGCCACATGCACCTAAGGGGCATGGTATTTTTGCAAATTATCATTCCTTTTAACTAAAGACAGTTTGTCCTGAATTCATCACACCTATTTTTAGGCACTAAACTGAGGCACTTAAATTAGAGCACAGACTAGTATTGCAGCTAAGTTCACCTGACAGCTCATTACCACAATGTTCCAGCTCCCCTGTGCCCTGTCAACCTGCTCTGTCTCTAACTTTCCTCCTTCTGCCTAACCTTGCACGGGTTGTTCATGAGACTCAGCTATCAGAAAATTAATCTCATTACAAGTGATTCATTTTCTATTGCTTTATCCCTCTGAACTGCTCTGCCACAAGGTCATACAAACCACCATTAACAACCAGCATAAGGGAGGCAACAGACAGAGAACGCAAGGCCAACAGGACACAAGAATGATCCCTTCAAGGGCAGCTCCTTAGGTGAGCTTGGGCAGACCTTACACGTCCTATGAAATAATTCAGCCCATTTAAGGGATTCAGAGATCATATATTGCATAGAAGTACTATACAACTTAGGCTTCTCATGTAAGGACTAAAACTACAAGGGATAAACCTGGCCTCTGTTCAAATGCTGAGATTTTAAATCTGAAGTTGCTCAGTTGAGCAGACAGACTGTTCTGTAAACTCAAGAACATCAATAAAAAGCTGTACTGAAGAATCCCTAGTTCCATGCTGGCATCAGACTAGCCTGTGGTACTCAAGATAATACGTGCCTAAGTAAAACAAGAGTGTGACCAGGAATTAATTGGTTTTGTTTATCTTTTGAGAAACTGTAACACACCATGTTAGGCTGTTTTCCTGTAAGTGTAGCAAATAATCCCTTTTTCACTTCAAGTGATTTTGGATTTGAGGGTTGTTTTTTTTAGTATCGCTTTTGGCACACAATCTCTAAAAATAAATTTCAAAAATTATCATCCAGCTATACAGTGTCTGTACGGACATCCAAAGTGTCTTGAGAAACCCTGTCAGGGTAGCAAGCTAAGCCTTGACTTGACAAAGGATAACATACTTATATTATTCCTTTCATAAGTCAACTCTTATCAGAATTTTTTTCAGTGAGCATGTCTATAAAATTATTTTGCATCATTGTAAGAGCATATAATAGAAACTTTCTGAGCAGATCTTAACAGTTCTAAGAGAACTGTTCTTCTCCCATGCACACTGCAATTAAATACCAAAATGAAAGTTACATTAACAGTTTTGTGAATGGCTTGTTGGTTTGGGGTTTTTTTCTTTAACTGAAAGGAAACCAGTAATTCCAGTCATGCTACCCTGCTTTATGCAACATAAACAACTCATGGGAAAAAAAAAAAAGGTGTTTTATGGGCACTTTATGCAACCATTTCCTATAAATTGTTAACAGTGGTATCAAAGTCAGTTTCAGAAGAAAATGAAGATTAGGCAATACACTGCATCTTGCATTAGAATGTATTCACAATCAAGTTTTTCGTATCAATTTTTAAAATCTTGATCAATGCCTCAGAAACACTGACATCACAGAAAAGTCTGAGAAAGTAAAGCAGAATAAAATAGCAATTTTCTTTTGCAGCTGCGTAGCTGCAAGAAGGTAGATACTCACATTTGTTTTTACACCTGATCTTCCTCGGGACACAGCACAGGTAGGGGAACAGGGTTTAGAAAGCAAAATATGTCATGTCTTATTTGCATTACATTTATAAGCAGAAGTAATTTTTAGAGCTTCCAGTACTTGTAATGGAGACTGAAGTCTCTCTTGTGTGAGCATACTGGCAGACTGTAATGGCACCAACAATTCATCACAAATTTGCTGCTTACCACAGCAAATAAAGTTTTAAAATAGTAACAGTCAACCTTTGCCTTTCTTACATAAAAGAGATACATAATATATTTATCACGTTTTTGTTGTCCCTTGTTCTAGCCATTTTGGTGGGTTTGGTGCATTTTAAGCAGAAAAAAATGTGAAGTCTCAAAATACAGAGCAACAAATGTGTGCTGACTCATCTCTAAAGCTTTCAAACCTGTTGTGAGAAGTATAATATTGTACTGGTTCTAGACTAATAAACTGATCAAGCATTCAGTTGACACAAAAAAACCCCACACGATAAGGCCCACCTTGCTGTGCTGTCTGTCCTTAATTCCAATTTAAGTACCTCAGCCACAGTACAGTGCTGCTTAATAAAAAGAGTTATTTTGCCAGAGAAACGCAAAGTTTTTCATTTAGTATAATATTAAGAAATAGCTACTTTTAAGATGTGCTTGATAGTGTTTTCAGTACTGTTCTACAGAGCTATCAACATACTGAAAGGATTCTCATCATACACAAAGGATGGAGTATGAACTATCAGCACACTATATATACACACACTGCATTTTAGACTTCAAATGCTGGCAGCACCAATATACTTAATATTGAAGTAAATTTACCTTATCCCAATAGCAAGTCAAATCTTGAACATGAAGAATGATATTTTCATTATTTCCATGCAATTGTGGCTGGAAGTGGGAGACTTCATCGAGCATCAGAAAGTTCTGCAATAAAAGAAAAGCAGAGGCTATTGCCTAATGTGAGACTGAGAATGGGAAAGGAACCCAAACACATTTTTTGAATGTAGCATACAGAGTATTAATTATGGGCTTGGAAAAAACAACCACAAACTGATCAAAATAGTTACATTTCCAAAGCAAAGCACAACTACAACAGTGCACCTTAACTAGTTAGCTCTCCCTCACAAAAAGCAGTGCAGATTTAATAGGAAAGGACTGTATCACCTGCACAATAAAGAATTCCAGAAAGAAATGGACCTTAAGGCCCTGTTCTGCCTTCTCCTCGAATCTCTTACAAAAGTTTTAAAATTGTTTAACTCCCTCTTTCCAGACAGAAGAGGTGAAACCCTCACTGCAACACCTGTTCATTTCACTGCTTTGATGGCAAAGGCATATGCTATTTCATTGGAAGAATAATGAGGACACAGTAAGCAGCTGTACACTGTCTCTAAGCATTCTTCAAACAATCAACAGAAGACAGAACACTGCCTGAACATTTCCTCATTTTAAAGTCCAGGACATTACCAAAAACAGAAACCTGCTTACATCTGTATAACTGACTCACTGCACTTTCACTACTGAACTTCTATTCTACACTACATCCCAGTCAGCAAACCTTTCCTTCAATTTGCATAAGCATGCACTTTGTACCACAGCCACACTTCTACCACACCTTGCCTGATGCTGGATTACAAATTTGCCCAACACATTTAGAAAGGAAAAGGTCTATTTCCACAGAAAACTTTCAAGGATAACAGCTACCATAGTTTCACAATAAAATCCAAAAAATGCTATCCTGCTTTGACTTACAGAGTGTAAAGACCTTAAAAAGACATCAGCAGACAATATTTAGGGAAGAGAAGGAAGGTCTTGATCACAGAAGCCAGGACTAGCTAACAAGTACTTAGCTAACAGTTTGCAGATGTGAGAGAGCTGCTGAAGACTTACAGAAAGCAGTAAGTAAGAGGAAGGAGGAGGAGGATGTCAGGTGCTATGGGAACACAGGGAGAGTACTAGGCTAGGCTTTTACAGGCACAGAGGTACTGCTCAGACTCCAGCTGGCAGGTATGGTCACAGAGTGTGATGGGAGGTCAAGCACTTTAACACAGCAGCCCATAGTGTACAACACACTCTTGTTCTGTTAGCACCAGACATCAGCACTACCAATGCTCATCCTTACTGAATTTGAGTCTTCCCTACAGTACTGAAAGCAGCCACAAGACAGAAGCTAGGGCTTACGCCTGTCCTCCACAGATG
This sequence comes from Chaetops frenatus, assembly GCA_013400775.1. Lineage (NCBI taxonomy): Eukaryota > Metazoa > Chordata > Aves > Passeriformes > Picathartidae > Chaetops > Chaetops frenatus. The sequence continues at coordinate 160,397 of VZTR01028851.1, read as the reverse complement.
ACAGGGTGGTGCAGTGTGAAACATTAATCTTACACCTCCCATGCTTTGTTCTTCAAATCCCAATCCCAACATGCCAGTGTATCTGTACACACATCCCTCTTACTTCAGGAATATCTACACCACCTCTCTGCCACGCACACTTTCCTCCTTCATCTCAGCCTACACCGCGGTGCACGTCGTGCTTCCCGTACCTGCACACACAGCAGCACGTTCCATTTCCAGAACAGGTTATTTCATCACAAACCCCCAGCTGCAAAACCACAGCAAGGCTGCATTTGCCAGTGCCATTAAAGAAGAGAAAGGTGGATTAAGAGCCGGAACCCCGGCTCCCGTGCAGTCAGTAGCGCTACCTTGATCCGCCGGATGCTGATCACCGACTCGGACACTCTCTCCACAGCCGCAGGGAAGAACAGGGTCACTGTGAGTCTCACTGCCCCGTACAGGGACACTGCCACAAACACCCTGCTGGCAGAGATAACGTTGCCCAGCAGTACGTATGCCATGAAAGTCATGAACACCGTTATTTTGCTTGCCACAAAGAACGAGGCTAAGTTCAGTCCTCGAAGGTAGGAGCTTTTCATAACCATGGCAATCTCCTTCCTAAAAATGCAAAACATAAACAAATCACATCAATCTCTCCCATTGCTACAACCCGCAACAATAGGGTGAGGGGAAACCCCCTCTCAGGATTTTACTTTCATATCCTTTCTCCTTCCCTTGCACCACTCCAACTCATATGTAAACAACTGTGAAGAAAACATGTTATATGGTAAGTAACAAACCAAAACCAAACAAAAAAACAAACAAAAAACTCACAAACAAAACAAAACAAAAACCAACAACAAAAAAAACCACACAACAAAAACCAACCAGAATTTAAGAGACTTCGAAATTCAGAGGAGAAATTCATTATATTTACTATCTTAATAGCCATAGAAAATAATTATTTTTCAGAGACAGAAAACTAAAGTACTATTTTTTCTTCTCTAGTCAAACTAGAGATTATAATCTCCTCCAAATATTTTTGAGCTGCATGCAATAGCACAGAGGAAAAATAAACTGTATAAAGGCCAAGTACCCACAAATTCCTTATCCTTCCAATATCAAAATCCAGTAGAGTTCAGTCACAAAACCCATGACAAGACCAACACATATTCTGCAGTTGAAAAAAACAGGGCCATTTCAAGAAAATCAAGAGTTTGCCCATGGACCAAGTATCTGCCATTATTCAGCTGCTGCTCCTCAAGCTGTATCACAGGATTTAGAGTAATTCCTTTCATCTCAGTCTAAATCCTTCCCAATTTGGACCCTGCTCCTGGCTTCTTTTGCTCTAGGAGTTCTGGTTCATAAATTAAGAAAATACTGATCTGTGAGGCCATTGTTCTGCCAGTCATTGCCCAAGCTAAATAGTGATTGAAGTACTGCACAGACACATAAGTTTCCCTCCAGCAACTGAAAAGCTGCTGATGCATTTGTTCTCAATTTCCATTTCAGTTAAACTGCAGTTTCCACTTCTAAATGACTCATCAAGTCCAGTCCTCAAAATGTTACTGCACTATCATCTACTACAATGTGGATGCTATCAGGCTTACCTCCTTATTAAAATTATCACTTTTCTTTATCAAGAGAGCCACAAGAACTTACTCCTTCCCCATATATTCTACTTTTGTCTACTTTAATACTATCAAATACAAAAATCCAAAACAATTCCTAATTTCTCTTTCCAAATGTTCTGGCAATTCTTAGGCAAGATCTTAATAATTTTGATCACCTTCCACTTGGAACTACACATTAAGATTAGGAACTCAAGTTCTGATTATTCAATTTGAAGTAAATTAAGTAACCACTTAATGAAGAAAAGGATGCAGGATGCACTACTGGAAAACTAGTTAAGCAACTTTCCCACTATACTTGCCAAATTGGCTGAACTGACAGACTTTTAAAGAGTTTCAAAGACTTCTTTTTTCAGCTTAAGGGTTCACAATCTCTGATCTCCTCCAGAGTACAGAGATTGTGAACATTTGTATGTAAACTATTTGAATTGGGTCTAATTCAATTACTTTTACAACCCTGGATGAAACTCTTTTCCCACCCTCTAATAATCCTTAATAATCCTCTCTTTATCTGTGGATAATCGGCAAGTTTTTTGTGCTACCCTCCATAAATACCAGATAAATTACAGCCTACCTGCAGGCTGCATATAATAAATTACAATGTCTAGAGGCACAAACTTACATAAAAGGAAAACTAATACAGACAGACACAAGAGAAAAAGAGCAATGGAAGGATTCAGATGGCATCTTAGCCACTGTCAAGGGCCAATGTGGGAATACTGGACAATAAAGCACCTCGCCGAATTTAAGACTTTTAACTACAGTGTTCCACAACACAATTAAGGAAAGGAAAGAGGGCTCAAGATGTGTTCTGGAAGATCTTACTTCTTTCCAACATTAAAAAGGAAGCCTCTAATCCTAATGAGGTGTTGAACTTGGAAATCTAAAATTTAGTGATGTGAATATGCCCATTGAGGAAGCTTCCAGTAATGAAATATCCTCTCTGGCTCCATGCAAGACAGTAAAGCTTGCCATCAGTCATGTACATTCAACCAGCACAAGATCCTATAATCCAACAAAGGAAACAATTATGTGCATGGGAAAAAACTTCTCAGGGAACATCTGCAAATTTGCAAGCCTGCACATGGATAGAAAGGAAAAATCTCCTTTAAAGAAAAGGATTTCCAAGATAAAACACTGAAAACAAAAACGTCAGATAATCTGCAGTAGGATAACAACCTTCTATTCGTATGCTGGAGAGGGACACAACATGAAAATCAGTTCATGAGAAATATGCACCCAAACTCCTACAGTTATCCTTTAGCACTGAATGCTGTTACAGTGTCAAGTAAAAGGCAAATACTGACTGAAAATCAAATTTATTAATATTTTTAATCTGATGTCAAAGGACCTCTGAAATGAAATGTCTTAGGATACCAAACTCAGCTGGCCTTTCCAGTTGAATAACAAGGGAATTTCTGATTTGCTGTCTTTCTCCCTTCTACCTTTCCCAGGTGGCTTGAGTATTAAAATGCATAAAAGGTGGATGAAGTTGCTGCATTACTACTGCTTCCTTGTTTTAAACACAACGGTTAGAGGAAGCATAAAAAAGCCAGAATTATCGAAGTTCAGAGGATTTTTTCATTTTTTATTCCTTTAGAATGTATCTTCATTCCACCACTCTTGCTATATAAAATTAAAAAAAAAAAAAAAGCTCAAAAAGCGCAAGTAAACTGCAGTCTAGAGCAAAAAATAAAGCACTTATTCACATGTAAAAAATGGAAAATTACATCAAGCTGTTTCTTTCCAGGATTACCTTCTTAAGCCATTCACAAGTTCTGCAAATGATTTTTCCCAAGCGTACATCTTTATTATCTTCATACCACTTATCACTTCATTCATGGTCCTAATCCTGACATCTGTTAAGGCAGCTGTCTTGCTTCTGAAAATAGGACAAAGGAAAAATTCTCAGATTACCTAAAGAAGACAATTTATGATCACATAACATATTTATGATGTTTTTGCTTTTACTTGTAAAGACAATTCACATAACTGTAATTGCATTAAAAGGCTTTCCTGAAGACCAGTATCTTAAAGCTGACACACAGCAGACAGAGTTGGTATGTTTGTGTTCCTGGTTCTCAGGGTACTGAGTTGATTCAATGTTCAGAATTATTTGTCCATTTCTGCAAACATACAGTATTCCTTAAACAACATATCTGTTGTTTATTACATTTACAACTAAACAGAAATCAGAAAATTAAAAAGAAGATTTCAAAATGCCAAAACAACCACCCCTGTTATAAGGTTCTTTTGATGTTGTTAAAGAAACTGGCCTCATTTGTGACTTTTCAGGATTAACTGTAGCTGAGGCAGAGATTACTTAGTACATGAGCTATAATTTATTAGATAGTCTAGATATGGCTTCCTTAGAAACTAAATATTATTTAAGCATTAATTGTAATTAACACTAATTTAAATATGTCTATTTTAGTTCCACATTATGTTTCCACTGATGTAAAAAATGAAAAATATATAAGATTAAATAATAAAGTCACAATTTTAATTACTAAAAAAGCATTGAAAGTTTGAAGCCACACAATGAATGCATAAATCATGCTAATACATCCTATTACAATTCCGAATTCATTCATGGAGACAAACACTTTGCAAGTAGAGAGCTATGGCAGACCTTAATGTGATAAGACATACCTTTACCTGCTAAATTACTTATTTTCTCATGTACCAATGAAAGTTAAGACTCAGAGATCACTAAAAAAAAATTAAATCTTTTTTGAAGGGATGACTGGGCTTTCTCAGCTTAACCTGTTCCATGTAAGATTTCTCTGATGCACTGGAAGAAATCACCATATTTAAAGAACACAAGCTGAAAGAATTTCAAACACCTACTTGTCATTTTAAAAAAACTTCTCAGCACCAGCATTCCACAAATGGCTGAAGCAGGGTATTAAAAAATATTTATACAAGGGAACTGACAAGAGACATTTAGAAACTTGGCCCTAGCACAATCAAAGATTCTTAGTAACACTGAGGAAAATAACTTAGCCTAAACCAACTATATCGACATGCAATGAGATTATCTTTGCTACTTCCTCTTTTCCTTTTTCAAAATGAAACAATAACAGAAAAATAATTCCTTAAAGAATATAAGAGGCCATCATTTCTTCCCCATATACACACCACCACTGTAAGAGGCAAAATTTAACATGTGTTCTTCATGTCTTTGCAGCAGCAAACAATTCTCACCTAGAATCTTGAAAGTCACCTAACTTCCAGGCTTGGTCTCCACGTAATAGAAAGTAGAAGATGATAGCAAATAATAAAGTTAACAGAGGTTTCTTTTTTCAAAATGGTGTGAATCAAAAAAGGCTGTAGTTCTCATAAACCAATTTTTTCAGTTTTCCTGCTGAAATGTCATCATAGTAACCACGCTGTTTCAAATTGCTTTAAAATGTTTGAGAGGTTGAACATTTGGGGGACTGGTATTTTTTTAAGTTACACTCCCCTACTTTGCAATAAGCATATTTTGTATGTACATACCAGAAGCCACTGACTCAGTGATATTGTATAATTGCTTCAAGTACACAACATCCAGTGCATTGATGGTAACTTACAGTAGAGAAAAACGTCCCCTGTTTTAAAAATATTAAGTTCCGTCCCCTGTTTCAAAAATATTAAGTTCAGAGTACAAACAGATCAATCCAAGATATGCTCACATAGTATGTCAAGAGTGCAATGAGAAAAGACCTGAAAATTTTTCAACTGTCTGAGAAGACCCCTCTGTGATACAAAAAAACACTCAAAATTAGGCAAGCTACAAAATTTCTTTTTGCTTTCACAAGGCATATTTGATGGTTTTAATTTTTCCTGACACAGCAGTTAGACACAGTTTTTATCTTCAAGAAAAAAGACGTTAAATAACAATACTACAGTTGCATGACTAAGCAGTGAGAGCGTCCAACTCTTGTGAATAAAATGCATACAAAATGGTCTTCAGTCCAATAATTGAACTGCTTCTCAAATAATATTGTGGGTCACGTGTATTTTGCAAAACTTGTCGTACTTGTGCAAGTAAAAGCAGTCCTGAAGACTACAGTGGATACCATTCCACAGGACACCAAATCTGTATCTGCAAGCTCCCAGAGCACGGAGGCCAGTGGCTGCATCACGAGCTGGCGTGCGCGCACGTTTACACGACTGAGTCACAAGCACAATGCTGAATAATAGCACAAATTAACTGCCACACCGAGCACGCCTGGAGTTTAGCAAAAGCTTTAATCCTTAAATTACTTCTTCATAGGCTGATTTCCTTAAATCCAGGCGGATTCCCACCAACTGCCATGTGAACACACTCATCCTTACAGAGGTAAAATCTGTCTCGGTTTTACTATTAACTCCTTCTGTTCATTGCGTATTTCTGTTCACAAAGAAAAATATCTGTGCGCATGGAGACAAGCAGGAACTTTTCTGGCTTACAAATTCTTTCCCTTGCACTGCATCCAAACAAGTGGCAGTTACAGAATGGGTAAAAAACCCCAAACTCCATTACATTGCCACTGATTAATTTTTAAAATACATACCTTCAAGAAAGAGATTTTTGTCACCCTATTTTCTGACCTTGGACAACTCCATTAATCTCTTTGTGCCTCAGTTTCCCATTTGTAAAACGGGGATATTAAAATAAGCCTGCCACCATGGATAAAGCACTAGCTAAGTATTTTAACTATTGACTCAAACCTCAAAAACTTAAAACTAATGAAAAACAACAATGAAGTAGCTTGATACTTGTGCATGCATATTGTACATGCAGTGAAAATACACATCTAAGAACACATGGTAAGTGTTCTACAAACATGCTTTATCATACATAGGAAAGCCCTTAGAATGTGCCAGAGAATTCTGAGTGGATCATTATTTAAGAAATAGCCCTTGAACATTACTTGAGAAACAGCACGTGAATGTAATGACTGAAGACTACCACACTGGTTACAAGTAAAGAGGTCTACAAGCTGTTTTCATTTTGTAATTCTCAGGTCTCTCTTCATACCTGGCCATGGAATAGCAATGCCACGCTCAGTATGTCTAAAAAACTTGTCTTGAAATACAACTTGAAAAAAAACACAGTAATGCACTAAAAGAAATTTTACTTATCCAAAGAGCTAAAAGGAACTCATTCAAGAAAAGATGCAAAGAAAGATGCCTAACATTCCTAAGCATATGTGTACAGAGTAAAGGAACACAAAAATATTTCCAATTAGATGCAAAAGCCTTTTATAAAGTCACAATGTAAGTCAAGCATGGCTAATTACACAAGAAAGAGAAAACTTGGATTTAAGAACTTGCCTCAACAATCCCATCAGAGGCAAGTCTCACTGGGCTTTTTTAGGACAAAGTTACAGAAAAACAAATTAAATTTGTCTGATAATGGAAAATTACTGCAAATTCGTATCTCCATAGCCTACAGCCTCGCAGCTGGAAACCTCATAGCTGGCATCAAAACCACCATGATAAATTTTTCTTCCCTTCTCTCTCAGTTCCTTCCCCTTTTTTCTCTCTGCATCTTAGTCATGGAGGACAGAGAGCAAAATCTTTGAAAAAGAAACTTCCAGAGCTTTCTACTGCAACTCCTGTATCACCCCAGCAAGTTAGAGCAGGGCTGACTGCATCACCTTTGGAGTAACCTATCCCTAAGAATCACTGCAGGAAGGCAAAGCTCAAGTTTCACAATTCTATGCCATGATTTACAGCAAGGTAACTACAGAAATAGTCAGACTCTTTTAATGTACTGGATAGCTAATGAGTAGCAGATATTTTCAGCATGTTTGGAAGAGACACCACTTAAAGTCCACAATCAGGAATTCAGACACTCCCCATTAGCAACTATAAAAAACATCAGCAAGGATAAAAGACACTGCAAAAAATATCACCAGACACAAGCTGATACTCTGCCTCCACCCAAGATGCACATTTTAAAACCCAGCACAGAAAATAGCTACAACCCAAAACATGCAGCCTTACCTGAGGGAAGAAAAAAGCCTCCCAATGCAGGTCTGCACAGGAAGAAGAATAATCAGAACTGCCATTCCTGCAAGACATGATGGGCCTATTTCCATCCAGAGTAGTACTGTTACTGCTATAGCTTGAAGTGGTCCAGCCCACAAGAAGTGCAAGAAAATTGTTACCTAAACAAATAGTTAAGAATAAAAAATTAGCTTTTGATCTTAGCTAACAAATTAAACCTCTAGTAACATTTAGGAAGTACTTCTGCCTGTGGCAAGGCCAGGTTGGATGGGACTATGAGCAACCTGCTAGCAAAAGGTGTCCCTGCCCATGGCAGGGGGCTGAAACTAGATGATCTTTAAGGTCCCTTCCAACACAAAACATTCTACGTTTAAGTAAGAACTAAAAGACATGTTCATGAGAAAAATTTAATCACCAGTTTTAAACAAAACTTTCTTAACTCCAACCCCACCACTTCTTCAGCCCCTTGGAAAGATCTGTAAAATACTTCTTACCTGATCAAATTTGTTCACATCATTTGACAGAAGGTTTACTATTTGACCAGTGGTAGTTTTCGCCATAGCAACATTACTGAGACGAAGTGCCTAAAAAAGTCAGAACAGTCTCAAATTCTTACAGCTTATACAGCACAGTACGCCTTTACACAGAAGACTGAATACAGAAATACAGTACCAGGGCTAAAACTGAAGGCACATCTCAGCCTTTGCCTGAGAACATTGGGGCGTAATAAGAACCTTAGCTAAAACAGACTTAGACTAAATATCCTAAACAAAGTCCCCAAAAAAAAGAGTATTTAAAAGAAAAGGTCAAGAGAACAACCGTGAGAATAAAAATGCCCTATCTTCATGTCTGAAGTGATTAAAAATAGGAAAATACCAACACAACAAGGCACTAAGCAAAAGAGCTGTAACTTTCCATGTGCATTGTTCTCCCCCTCACTATGAGCTTCTGTACAAAACAGGAACAGAAAACTCCACCTGAAGGCCAGATTAGAGTCAAAACAATGTTTGGCCAATTGCAAGAATTCTGTTTTGAAAGCATTATCTGACAGAAGGCAAAAAACCCTCAAGTTACTCATTTTAGACTATCTTTGCAAATCAAAGTGTTCCGTCACAAATCAGCAACTCTCGAAAAATCGTAACATTTCTAAATTATATAAAATGAAGTTAGCACATGCTATGAAAAACATCAAGAGTACATTTCAAGTATTTTTATAGGTTAAGAAAAAAAGTTACTCAGTAGAAAATAGCATGCTTATATAAAATATCCCCCTCAAAAAATCACATCGGGAAATATGCAGTCTGAACCTTACTGCAAAGATCCAAACTGAAATTGTTCAAAAATACCAATAACACACCCTGCTTCCTTCTACACCTGCTAGAAAGAAAACACAGGTTTGCAGCACAAGTTTAAAAAAATACACAAAGCATGTTACACGTTTTTCAGTACAGGAATAGTTCACTCCTCAAAAACATTTTGCATTTTTAGGTAGTGCACATCTACTTCTCAATTTCCAAACATTATTAGGGTTCCTTTTTGACCAATAATCAAACCTGAAAAGCACTGATTGTTTCAAAAATACTGTTCCAGTATTTTCAAACAAGTAGAAGAACATCAAAGCATAATTTCATACAAGGTTCCTTACATTTCTTGCTTCTCACTTTTGTGTTAGAAAGATATTGTTAATCACAGAGAGAATCCCAACCCTAACTTCATTGAAACCACCAGGCAGAAACTTTTAAAACTTGAACAAGAAATTCCTCTGATATTCCAAAAATAAATCTAGGATACTGGGTATATGAGGGACCAGATTTAGTTACTTGAGAAAATTATTGCTTCATTCCCTGCCTTAAGCCACGTGTCTCTCATCCACCTGAGATCCCCCAGGTAGCTGCCTGCACGCAATGATGCTGCAGGACAGACTTTGCTATCATGTTTGCACACCACACATTAGGGTTGGTAAGCTCTGAGAAAAGCTGTTAGAAATCCACAGACCATAATAATAGGAGTGATACATGTTTGGAGAAGTTTCCCATGTGTTTACAGCACCTCTTGAACAACGTATCTGCTGCCTGAATTTCACCTGAACCATCAGAAGACTCTGCCAGTGTCTTGCTAGTGGCTCATGGCCTGGGTCTGTCCTGGACCTACCACACAATCACCTTTCTGATTTCTTCTTAGCTACTTCTACCCAAGCAGCAAAACCAGTTTTACTATGATTCTATGAGTCCAGTTCATTTTGACCAAGACAGTCTCAGGAGGAACCACACAAGCATCTGAGCGAAAAGGAGGGTGCTTATCTCTGACTGGTAAGTCTTCTCAGGGAAGAGACAGCCCATCATCAGTGGCAATGCAGTTTTAGTATTTCCTTACCTTCCTTCTT
>VZTR01028851.1:132132-150355 GCA_013400775.1 Chaetops frenatus | reverse complement strand
TTTTTTTTTTTTTTTTTTTTAAGAAGTGAAATAAACCCTACATTTTCCTGGCTGAATGGATCTGTCTCAACTGCAAACCAGCAGTGTTACTTTCATAACTGATTTCCACCAAAAAGTCCTGGTTTGATACCTTCCTCCTTCTACTACATCTGATACATAACACCATATGAGCTGAGAAAAACTAACTCCACCCCAGCTAAAGTCAGTACACTAACCTCAAAGAACTTCTAAAAGCTAAGTCGTAAAAAAAAAAAAAAACCAACAAAAACTAGTTTCCCAGAAATAGCCTTTGATTTCAAAACGTTAAGATTCTAAGTTGTCATGAGACAGATTTCATTTTCACTTTTGTTATGAGTTTCCTATTTGCATCACTAATACTTCTTACTGGTCACAAAACTTCTTAAGAGTTTCAACACATGGTTTTTGCAAATTAGATTTGAACTTTCCAGGAAAAGAAAAAAGGTCTAAAACTGACGAGTTATGAACACTTGAAGTTCTCCATAAGAATGCTCTCTTATCCAACCTATTTATCCTTACAAATCAAAGATTTTATTTTCTACAGTAATTAACAAACTCTGCTAAAGTGCTGGTAAATAAGCACCCAAGTTTCTTTCAAAAGCCTATAAGAGGTTAAAGAGAAAATAATAGCTATTTATAAGCAGCACATAATGAAAACAAATTATTAGAAAGGTTTGTCAATGTTCTGCTGTTACCTCACCCCTCACCCTCAGGAGTAAACATTTAGACATGAGGGTAGATTAATTTTCTATTTAATCCCATCTCTAGAAATAAGGGTGCATATTACAAACATTTCTTTTCCAAGCTGCTAAGCCAGTATCAACTCAGCAACAAACACCATCACTACACACATTTTTCATTAATATCGTTTTGATAATCAGTTCAGTAAATTAATACCTTAGAGAGATGCTTATGTACAAGAAAGCATTGTACCATGTTAGAGCCAAGTTCCCAGAGGATCCTTTCCAAGGTATCAAAAGAGGAAGAGAATAAATGTGTGCATGAAAAGTAATCATCACTTACAATGGGGACATTTCTACTCTCCTCACTTTACTGCTATGTCCAAAAACTCCACATGACCTACACGAGTAGTACAAGTGTTTGTGTCAAGTGGATGGTACTTATATTTAATGGTTAAAATAATGTGGATTTCTTTAAGTTTCAAAAAAACTGTACAGCCCTGATTCTTCAATTGAACTTCTTTGCTGAGGTCACTATTCCAGCAGCACTAAAGATAGAAAGATGGGGCATTTTCCCTTTCAGCATTCTCAGCAGAGATTTCCTGCTTTCCTGAGCAGACAGACTCACAGTTTGGGTATTGCCAAGAACTTCAAGAGAGGGATGCAGACATCTACAGCTGGGTTGCTTGCTGCCCAGAGCACATTAAGGAGAGCATTTCATCCTGGATGTTACTCAGCTCCTTCCTGTAGGTAAAACTCAACTTCTCTTGCTCCACTTTCCCTCTGACAGCAGCCTCAACTGTCTGTAGTTGAGGACAGCTTTTCTTGATCAAAACACAGAGACAGCAAAGAAACCATGGCTCACTGAACATACATCCCTTTTTACATTTCACTGGTTTTAATGGAGGGTTGCAGTACTCCCACAGCAAAACCAGTAAATGGTACTAAAAACCTCCAACTCCCTGTCTTTATGATTTCACTTGATTCTGAACTGTGTCTCCCCTGCCAGCTCCTCTCTCTCTCTTCCCTCTCAAACAGAAGAAGGCGAAGATGCCAAGCATCCCTGCCTGCCTGGAGGGGAAACTGCTGCCTCTCCCCAAGGGAACCTGATGGATGCCCCAAGAGAGGGGAGCAGCCTCTGATCTGCAAAGGAGAAAACTTACTAGTTCTACAGGTCTAATGGAATAAAAGATAAATAAATCCCATCACTAACCACAACAGGGGTGGGGGGAAATCTGGACAGCAGAGCAATTCCCAGGAGACTGCGAGTTCTGCAGCAGATGGTGACATCCAAGCATCATGTCCTCCCCTGGGATCAAACCGCAAGGCTGAATATCTGCCAGCATTCCCTGGGAGCTCTGTCCCTCTCCTGCTCTATGCTGATGTCTCTTACAGCTCCAGCACTTCCAAGAGCAATGGGGGAGCTCCTCTCCAACAGCAGCAGGAGGCAAAAAAAGCAGCTCCTCCAAGACTTCAGAGCTGTTTAACTCACCACCTTCACTAGGCAAGCCTGAAGCTGTCACTCAGACACCTTGTCACCAGAGAGAAAGCAAAGCCACATGTACACATGACACCTTCCACGTGCATTAGGTCTCTACAAATGAAATGAATCTCAATGGAATTGCAAGCATGAGCACAATAAATAACTGAATTTTTAAACTCCCCTAACAGAACTGCTGTCAAATAAAAAAATATAGCTGTGAATAGGTTTGCTTACCTTCCGATAAATCATGTGACACATAGCTACCCTCAGCTTCATGCCAGCCCGCTGTACATGATAGAAGTATAAGTGGTGCATTGTAGCCAGAATAAGTGTGCACACAGACAGAGCACCTGCATAGCAATATGCAAAATTCAAAGCTACCTCATCCGAGGAATCATAGTTTTCAAAATAATTAATAATTTTTCCCAAAAAAATTGGCTGAATTATTTTGAGGGTTTCCTGGAAGAGAAAGAAAGGGAAAAAGTATTAGTAATTTCATACCACACCATGCTAACCAAGTTTGTAAACAGGCAAACAAGAATCAAGTACTGCTGTAAGTCATAACCCCTATTATGTTGTCTTTATTGTGCTCTAAAATGTCAAGCCAATTTTTATCAACACACAATCCAAAAGAAACATGTTCCACATTAAAATTTAGCTGGAACTTCAAAGAGAACTCTCTCAATTACGAAAACAACCCTTTGATGTTATAAAAATTGCATGAGTATGTATTACACTTCCATTTTTAAAAATGCCATGTGTCCTTTATAGCCACTTACAGACAGCAAAAAACCCACCCAGATACATAAAATACAAATAAGCCCTACAAAGCAAGTTTGCAATGTCTCAAAAATAATGTACTGAAATGAGCTCTCTGTTCCATAATCTTGCAGTTAAGACTCAGTTTTTCAGTCTCTACAGGGCTATAGCTCTGTTTTACCTTTCTTAGAACATTACCAGGTTCTCTGAGCAGTCCAGGATGAAGTCACCAGCATATATCGTGCAATCTAAGTGGAAAAGTTTCACACTGCTGTCAGCCAAGATGTAGGTCCTCTGACATTTTACAGCACTTACCTCAATCATAGTGAAAATTCCAAAAACTAAATAGGACTTCCAGTAACACAGAATAATGGCTTTTGTTAAATGTGGTGTTTTTCCTCTCTTTTTTGCTTTTTGCACCTCTTTATCCCAGTACCTGACAAACAAAGTATAAACATGTTGGAGGACAGAAGTAAAATCACAAGGCAATTACCTAGAATAAAATAGTTTCAGACTAACAGCCAGACTGCCCTGATCCTCTTAATAAAATCAAATAAAACCAAAGGAGTTAAGAAATAATCATGTCCTCTTATTCACATAAACACTGGGTACTTAGTATTACAGGTCTATTTGCTCTTTGTTAGTCACAAACAATTCACCACTGTCGACTATTATCACCCTTGACATATTTACTGATAAGGAACCCTTCCTTTATTTCTTCTCCTCTCAGTTCAGACAGTCACCACTCACCTTAATTAAGAGCCTATTATCATATGATCTCCTGAACACGATTAAACTGAGTCAGCACAGTGTCTTTATCTATCCATATGCTCTGTGCTTCCCCAGAAAGGTTGTGATGCCCAACCCTTTCTCATGTCTGGTCCTGTCTTTTTTCTACCACATGCTTTGATGAGGATTTTGTCACCCAGCACTCCACACATCTCCCTCAAGGCAAGGATACATCAGCAGAGTGGCAAAGACCTTTCCATTACCACGTCTGCCCACAAGTAGGACACAATCTGTCCACATAAAAACCAAAGACAGTAAAAACAAGCATGATTTTAACAAGAAAGTATCACAATTTAGGCTGACTTCTTAAAGCACACTGTTGTCAGACAGGATCCTCCCTTTTTCTTCTGAAGGCTGAGTGTTTTCTGCCAAACCTCTGACCTTGACAGTTTGAGGGATGAAACGAGTCTAAGGCATGAAAGCCAATTTTACTTTGCAACAGAGCACAAGAGTTCAAAGCATACAGATAAGAACACAATTTTTATTTTTACCCTCTTTTTTTTTGTTACAAGAATTACAGAGTTATTGTCTACATGCTTTGAAAACAGAAACTGTGTAGGTTCTGTGGGGTTTCTTGGCTCAAGAGAAAAGACTACCTCCGTAGGCAGCTATTTATTAATTATATTCTCTGCTTCTTGGTCAAGTACACTGAAAAATTAAAAACCACTCATTTTTTTCTTCTACCATTTCCTGACTCATGTGTGTGCTTTTACTACAAAAATCATTGGAAAGAGTCCATCTACCCCTACGGCGAAGTCCCTGAACTGCTTCAAGACACAACCATGGAATATGGCAAAACTCTCCAGCTATAAAGACATTAATCCAGCCACTCCTGTAAGCTTATTCCCGACCCTCTTTCTTCAGTTAATTTATTCAGAACAGGATGATATCAAACCTGGTCATAACCTTCCATTTCTGGATTCTTTTTGCTTCTTGAGGAGTCTCTCATCCCAATCAAACTATCAAGAAGGTCCAACTGCTCTGTCTTCAGTGTAAAGGCAAGGCCACACTTTCTTAATACAGAGGCCACCTTTCACTAGGAGGCATCTTTTCCTCTAACTATATTTAGCAGAACACTATTTGAAGACAAAAATCCTCCCCGTTGCAAGGTTCGTGACAATTTGCATAAATAGTTATTATTTGAAGATATTTTCCTACTAAAGTATAGATCCCACTGAGTCCATAACACTACGAACTGGTACACAGTCCATGAAAAAGTATTTAAAACCAAATAAAAACACCTCCTAGATGCAAGATTTCAGCTGTACAAGGCATCTTACCCACTTTACCAGTGAGTGGCGTATTTTCAACATACATATATTTATATACACACACATACATAAAGGGTCACTTAATTCAATTTCTAAAAAAAAACAAAAAACAAAGAAATAAAATATAAAACTTTTTTTCTCCACTTTTATACAGAGCAATTTGAAGTTTCTTCAGCTATTTTACCACAGGCCAGAAGACTCACACATTTATTAAGGATTACTACCGTTACAGTTGATGAAAAGTTGCCTTTTCCAAGCATTCTGCAAAGTGCCAAATTAATTATAAATGACATAATGGAAATACTCTATTACGTTGCAATATGAAAAAAAACTAAAATGCTTCTATGGTAAGTAAGTCCTCTTTGCTCCTATTACTCTAAATTCTCAAGCATTTTTAACCTTGTTAAACTTTACAATAACATCTTTTGATTTTAGAATAGAAATAAGATTTTTACCTTTACCAGCACTAATACAATAAAAGAGAAAAACTTCCCTTCCAACCCAAAGTATTCTGTAATTTTTCTCCTTACCACTGCAATTCCTCTCCAAGCTTCTCTGATGAATCTTCTGGCAGCACTTTATACATATCATCTTCTTCAAGCTTCCGTTTATGGCCGATAATAAATAAGGGATTCAACCACCTAGTTAAATACAAATTATTAGTAAACTAATCAGCAGACCAAAAGAGTAATTTCTTTACATATTCATTTAATTCTTTTACCTCCTTCTTTCCTCCTCCTGAATCATTCAACATCCACAAATTTTACTGCCCGTTTATCTAAGAATTAAGTCAACTCCTATCTTGCAAATGGGAAAGCACTTCCCACTTCGTAAACCTCTTTATGCCCATAGCACCTTACTCCCAGGCGTCCAGACAGCCAGCATAACCCTTCTTGCCCTTAAGGCAATTGTTTTCTTACAGTGTTTCCTTACACTCAAAGAAAAATAGCATTCCTTTAAATATTAAGGGAAAAGACCAGAACTTAATCCAACTATTAAAATATTGACAGCTGTAAATAAAATTGTAGTGCATGCTAAAAGGCATTTTTTGTAACATATACCTGAGGAGAAAACTAGCTGCTGTTCAACTGACATCTTGACAAGTATTAAAGGTTAGTAATTTAAAGATAATCACTGAAATGTAAAAATGGGAAAATAACGGATTATTATTGTATCTTACTCATGTTTGGAAATACAAACAGGAGCACACTGACAGGTTCAAAAAAGGAAAACACTGTCTAACAGCTCAGTTTCCTTAGTGGAAAAATTCTTAAAAGCTCAGTATTTTACAAGGGCACTTTGAAGATAAATTATAATAGCAGTACCGTAGATTTGTTGAAAAACACTGTCTTTTTTTAGATCAAATAGATCCATTGTCAGGGATCAGCAAGGCTAGATTTTGTGCACCTAGATCCTTCTCCAAGCCTGAAACATGTCAGGAAAATCCAAAGAGTTTCAGTTGTGCTCCACGGAGTCAGGGTTGCATGGCATAAAGCACAAAAGTGACCAAGTTGTCCATGAGATGGAGAAAAAGGGAATGACACATGCAAATCAGGCATGGCTTAGTGGGAACAATGGAGTTAGGGAACTTGCAGTTTTCCACCTAGTTTGTCTCTCTACTGAATTAGTGATACTTTGTTTCCAGGAGACATGGATTTTGGCTCTGAGGCTTATTTCCTGAAAGTACTCTCTCAACTGGTTAACACCATCAAAATCAAGAAGTCAGGGACGGATCTGTTTTAGAAGAAATACTCTTGCACTCAAGGAAAGTCGTCTGATCTCAATTGCCTGTGAAAGTTCTCAACTGCTGCTTAGTTTCTGATAATTATTCCCCAACTTCACCAACACAGTTCTTAGAAGAACATGTGGTGTGCTAGGTGAAATGTATTATTTTCTGGAAGACCTACATGTGAGAATTCAAAACTGGGGTGGTTTACAATGAGGGTATTTATTTATTCTCAGCCACAAGAGTGGTTATGAATACTCATCAACTAGCTTTACATTTCTTGCTGGGGCATGTTCCAATTAAACCTTGTATACATTGGCTTACAAGAAGGTTGTTGGCTAGTTTTGGAGAGGGTTGATGGGCAGGCAGAACCCCAGAGAGGGGGTTTAGAGAGGTTCTTCAAAGATAGAACTGTTGTAGAAACCTTTTTCCCAGGCTCCATGGCACAACTGCAAGTAACAAATGGGATTATATGGTGTTTTTTCCTCACTACTTGGCATGCTAGCACAGTGTTTTTGTGACTCATTCAAAAAATTAAGTGTCTATCCTTAGAGTAGCACCTTTGATGCCTAACAGCCCTTTTTAAACTCTTGGAGTGAGTACTGAAGATTTGCTTATGTGAGCCGTTAACTCCTAAATGTATGTTAAAGGTACAATTAGAAAGAGAAAGTACTTGCCAGACAAGTCTGTTGCTTGGACTTTATGGTTAAATAGTATCAGGGCTCAAATCACTGTCACAACTTCCCCACAAAAGGTCCTGACAAAAGGTCTTAAATACCAACTGCTGCAGCCAGCAGCAGAGCTTCTGCCTGGTTTGACACAAGGAATCTGCTCCATTGAAACATGTCTTCTTTGGCCTCAGTTCTTGCAGCTGACCACAGGTGAAAATCAGTTTTGAAGCAAATAACCTCAAAGCCATTCAAATAATTTCTGCCTGCTGGATGAGATAGACTCTGTTTGCTCCAGGACAGGCAGTTATGGGAAAGATCTGCAGACCTCAGTCGGCTCCTGAGGCCGATACCCAGCATTCCTCCACTTGCAACATCAGTATTAGCCTATGATGTATCCATAAAGAAGCCACAGGTCTCCTTTCAGACAGAGAGGCTAGAGTTATCTTTCCCCTAGCACGAGAATCAGGATGAGGCAGCCCTTTCAGAAAAAATATAGGGATAAACCCTTCTCCCATCTATGGAAATAGTTATGAGATTTCACTGACTACTGCTGCCAAGGTGGTGAAAACAAAACCAGTTCTGACATTTAACAAGGAACACAAATAGGATATTTATTACAGAATCACAGAAAGGCTGGGGTTGTGTCAGCAGGGACATCTGGAGGTCAGATGGTCCAAACCTTGCTGCTAAGGCAGAGCCATCTAGAGCTGGTTGTTCAAGACAGTGTCCAGACAGCTTTTGAAGATCTCCAACGAGACTCCATAAAGTCTCTGGGCAGCCTAGGGGAGTGCTCAATCACCCTCACAGCAAAGAAACACTTCCTGATGTTCAGAGGAAATCTGTTATTCAGTTTGTGGCCCTACTGCCTCTGGTCCTGTTCCTGGACACTGAAAAGAGCCTGGCTCTGCCCACCTTGCACCCTCCCCTCAAGTACTGATCTACATTGATGACATTCCCTGATCTTCTCTTCTCTAGGATGACCAGTTCCAGCTCTCTCAGCCTTTCCTCCCAGGAGAGATGCTCCAAACCCTTGATCATTCTTGTGACCCTTCGCTGCACTGTTTCCAGTACGTCCATGTCTCTCCTGTACTGGGGACCCCATGACTGGATGCACAGTCCCAACTGTGGCCTCAGAAGTGCTGAATAGCACTTTCTGCATGCAGCAGAGTGCACAGAGGAAAACAAAAGACACTGTAGAAACAGACTTAAATATACAGTTGTAAAAAATAAAAACAATGCTGTTAATGTTACTCAGTGGAACACCATTCCACTACTTTTACTTTTTGAAAAACCACAGGCAGGCAACAGGAAGAATAGTGGAAAAACACTTCTGCTGAAGGCGGCTGCTCTATGCTGATGGCATCTGATTCTACACTACAGCCAAGAGCAGAAAGTGCTGACCACAGATATGCAGTCCACGAGCAAAGTAACCAGCTGAAAGACAACACTCTCAAGTGTACAGGACTATAAGGGCCATCTAGTTTATCCTTTGTCCTCAAACTCTCAAAACAACCTACTGATGATATGCCCACCTGCACTGAGTTCTTACAGTTTGCAGCAAATCCCTTGTCCCCCGATATCCACAGTGTACATACAGTGTGAGTGAACTTGAAAAACATTTAAGGAGTGGATGAGAGATGATAGTGCAGAGTAAAAATGGCCAGAAGTCTCAAGGATGTCAGGATATTAGTTCTAGTGAGACCTAGTGCAACTTCAGGACTTCTCCCTTTTTCCTATTAGTTAAACTATAACATTGAAAAGAGAAATGTATTGCACTACAACCTCTATGTTAACATTTTAAAAAGGCAAGGAAAACCAATCCACAGTAAGCAGGAAACTGTAATAATTCATTTTGTGACTCATTTATTATAATGGACAACATGGGAAAGACTCAGCCCAAGTCCACATTTCTGTAAGGTTAGGGAAAAATTGTATAAAAACCTCCAGAAATTTTAAAATCACTCATTGTTGAGCTTTCTGACTAGTGTCCCCCAAAATACCCATCTTCAAGAGCTACTGCTATGGAGATCTCAGGAGTAAAAAAAGCTTCTAACAGTATGTTGTATTAACATAGTATACTTAAAGACCTTTAGAGGAAAGTTAAACATTTTTATTTTCAAATTATGCTTAGTCCTTGAAGGGCTTTTATCCCAAGAATGAGGTCTTCTGCAAACTCCAAGTACAGCAAGAAGAGTTTGAGAATCACCATTTCACTGGTGCATCCTGAGCCTTATGCTGGAAGGCCTGATTCCAGACAGAAGACTTAGCACATGTTCATATTCAGTCATTAAAATAAAAGTTTCCACCTGAATGCCACATGCAGATTATGCCCTGTGGAATTCCCTGCACTCACAGCAGAACAGAGAACAACCTATTTCACACAGCCTGCTGTTACTCAAGTCACACACTCGTAACAAACAAGCAAACCAACCAAGCCCTTCTCTTGCCTGAAGGCTCAGTTAAATTAGAGTGCTGCCACAGGACTGCTAGAGGAAGCTGACAAATAAAGCAAAGGCCTCCATAAAGAACATCTCTGAAACCCCAAGGTAGCCATACAGGAAGAGTACTCGTTACAGCGGTGTGTCTTTTGTTCAAACAGAGATCAGTTAACACAGATCTCTTCAAGGACCATTAAAAACAGCTCACAAAAAAAATAAAAAAATAGCATCAATCATGAAAACAGAACCTCTGCAAATTGCATTGTTCTTTAATTAAAAAACTAAAATAATAAGCTAAATTAATGAAATGGAGGAAATATATAGACAATCATGCGAACCCCTCCTCTCACCCCAATGACAGGCTCAATACCAGCTAATTTTACCAGAAGAAAGAGAGGAACAACATGCTGGAGATGTAAGACACATCTCACTTCTGTATTTCTTTCTAAATATGCTGTTCAACTGAAATAAAAATAGGAGTCCTTAGTCACTGCCTTTACTTTTCCCAGGTACCTTCCTGTTTGCTAGGAATTTTGAATTTTTTTTTTTTCTTACACATTGCCTCATTTTAGTTATTCTTTCAGAACAGGGTTCACATGATGCCTTTCAAGGAGCTTAGCCCAAATTCTTCCTAGCATGACCTATGCATAAAAATGTGAGTATCTGTAAGAATCCTGAGTACCTTGTGTTCTGCTGGGAATGCCTCTGTTCTATCAAAACGATTAGCTGATCAAAGACACCAGTCTGGAAATATGCCCAGATTAAATCCCTGTTACTGCCAGAACACTGATGTCACTAGGAATAAAGATTAAAAAAAAATTTTAAAATCACTCTGTAACCTGGTGCAAACCCAGAGATAGCCAACTGCAAAACAGTAAATCACTGTTCTGACCCCAAAAGGCTTTTCACCTCTGCAGCAGTATCTTGGTCACTGATAAAAAAAGAAAGTGATTCATTTCTGAACCAGTAGATACACAAAGGCCACAATACAAACATTCACTTCCTGCATTTCCCTACTCCTGGGCCCTGACATTACACACCCTTTAAGATTACAACATAGTCAGCCAGCCACAACTTACTTGGTTGCTCAGGAAAGTCCAATTTTTACCAATTGTTATGACAGCAACTCCGCCAAGATATTGCAAAGCCTCTAAGATCTGTAGAAAAAGCTAAGACAGTGTTTGCTTACCCTCTCAAGAGAAGTCATGCCCTTCTTCAAATACAGCATGTAAGAGAAAGCAAGAGATCCTTGCTATCCAAAAGGCAGGATCATTAAGGCTAGTCATGCTATTCTGCTTTACACATGAAATAAAATTCCCTAAACAAGAAAGCTTGTAAATTAGATTTCCTATCAGCCAAGGAACAAATACATTACAAATAGGTATATTAAACTAATAGCAGCGTTCAGCTCAACTGGTTCATTAACCCAGGGATGGGATCTGCTGTACCTCTGGATTTATATCATGTCCTGCTTGCAAATACTCAAAATACCGTTCTCACACTGCTGAGGAGGCTTGTAGAGCCTTCTAGAAACACAAGCATGCATTGCAAGTTCTTCATGAAGTGAGAAAGTCTGTCAAAAAACATCAGCCAGGAAGCATTTGCAATTACATTACAAAGCTGACACAAATAAAAAATGTCCTAAGATCAAAGGACACGTCTGTCAGGGCCCTGGGCAGCACCCAGAAGTCTCAATTGCCTTGACCAGCCCCGCAACAGTCACCCCACAGTCAGTCACTTCTATATTACTGTACCTTCCTCCGCACAAGTGCAAAATTTCGTTCTCATCAGTTCCACAAGAGCTCCTGGTTTATCACAGGACAGGTCAGAAAAATCAGACTACACAGACTGCTTTTCTGATTAGGAAAATGTTTTCTGTATTTGTAATAATAAAAAGAGGTTTAATTTCTGGATAATTTTACAGCACCCAGTCAAAGCCACATCCGGTACACCCTCATCAACTAATTCCTTGAAGAGGTGGTTTACAAACAGCATTTTCTCCATTCCTCTTAAGCTTATTTGTGAATTACATTACAAGCATCATCTGTTTACACTCAATGTCCAGTTATTTTTCAACAGTTGCACAGGAGAGTCTTTGTTTACTCAAATTCTTCCATAACACTAGGATTTTGTCTCCCTTGAGCAGCTTGGAAGCACTACTTCAACTACTAAGCTGCAAAGTAACACATACTTCTTTCTCTTTAATTACCTGCTTTGGAGATGGCTTTTTTAGTAAAATCAATGGGGTTTCCTCACAGGCTGTTTGGGTAATAATGCACGCTGCTTATTCTCCCTGGTTCACCTCAGGAGCCTGCCTGCCTCACTGTACTGTTCACTATCAGCCTTTGTGATCCGACATTCTACACCAGCAGTGCAATTCAGCACTGCTATCTGCTTGCTCTCAGCCCAGAGGATCACTCCTAGGATGGGACGTACAGAAAGGAGGACACACGCACACTGACAGTCTCCAAAGTTATTCTGCAAGGATTCATAAATACTCTAGCAACAGTTTGTAGTCACCATGTGATTTTTATTTTTTTTTTAAACCTCTCTATTTCACATGCTCATCCATTCTCATTAGTAAGGTGCCTTTTCCCACTTCCCCTTACGAAGGCAGTCGTCCACAAGTAATAAAGTAAACAGAGTAAGTCTGGTATTTCTTTAGATGCTTTTCAACTGGTGTTTTGCTTGCAACTTCCCTCCCCAGCTTACTGTGGCTTAAAGAGCAGATTTTCTCATTGCTTACAGAAGGAAAAAATAGGAATACAATGAAATTACTTCAAAGCCATATTAATGCAAAAACGCCCTTCAGGCTTCCAGTTTCAATACCAGCTGTATTAACCTTTGATACCTAGCTCCATCTCATCTTCCGAGCTGCTGCTTTTCCACAGCACACTGTAAGCAGCTAAGCTGCTGAACACCCACTTTCTGATGCTGACAGTAACACAACTGGTATTTACATTTATTGCAGGCTATTTTCATGCTGTTCATCAGCCAGGTACAAAATTACCTTATTAATCTAACATACTTCCTGGTATTTCAGACAGCAAGAAGAAGCACATGGCAATAAGAAGGGGGGAGCATACTGCAACTAATATTTTCTGCAAGGCCTAGAAGCAGGGAACATAGGAGTGGCATCACCTGTACCTGTGGCATTTCAAACACTAACATTAAAATATCAATTCCAAACCCAGCAGCCACATGCCAAGAAAAATACCAAAGATCTGATCAAAAGGTCTGAAGATTGTGACTTATAAAAATAAACTTCAGTAGCTACTCACTGAAGAAGGACCTAAGGGTGGCAATTTCTGTATTAATATCCTTTCTGACAAGAAATGGAAAATAGGGAGAACTAAAATGCCCTGTGGGTTCCCACTGTTATTACAAGTGGTTGGGTGCCAGGGATACAAAACAAATAAAATAAAATAGATGACTCGTTTTTTTTAACCTTCCACTCCCAAAATCTAATTGGGTTATCTCCCTCCTCCACTCCACATAAGGCCTAGTTTTCTAGAAGCAGGATAGGGCAATTATTTTTGGAAAAGAAGACAAAAACAACAGCATGATATATCTTAATTTTGAAGTTTTGCAGGAATTAGAAGACATTTTCTCTCATAAATGATACAGCAGGCTTTACATAAGCATTCCAAAGGCAAATAGTCCGTGTTTCACTATACTCTTAACAGTTCATCTAACTGCGAATCTAAGCACAGATATTCACAGTAGATAGCAAATGCTAACATTTCAACAGTTTATACACACTCGGCGTAATCCATATAATCTATTTAGCACTTTCTCCATATATTTTAATTTTACTAGCTCATAAACAATAAATTTTCAAGTTCTTTTACATAATACAGTCATCTTGCAAAAAACCACAGAAAACGAAAAAATCAATGCAGTAGCTCAAGAGAACAAAATTTGATTCAAATTTGACAGCAGGATATTAAATATCTGATAAGTGAACCAACAAGGCATTAGGTTTTAAAAAAAAAGTTGTATGTATGATCCTGAGTCTTCTTTCAACCAGGAGAAAAAGAGAAGCAAGTGTGATTTCAATCTCTGTGTACAGAGAATGTTTTCTGTTTATCCATACTAAAGATGCTTACATATTTCTTCATAATTTCTTATAGTACCATAACTGTCCTGCACCAGTAAGTCAATAAATGAACTCAGCTACCTCAGAGATCTTTATAAAGTGGCATTACCACCAGCAATTTCAGGTATTGACCATGGGAATTCACTGAACATCAGGCAAAATCCCAAGCAAGTCACAAAGCCTGATACTTTCATGTTAAGTAAATGTAAAATCCTCACAGTCAAATCTATTCACTGACACAGTAAAGAACACAAACCAGTTTTATTGGTGGCACTGCTGGAGTCAAGTTGAAATATTCAAGAACAACGATGAATTCTTTCCATAATTTCTTTCAATGCAAGGCAAGAAACACTTGCAGACAGACAAGCAGGCAATACTTAGGCTGACTGAAAAATCCAGTGAAATCAGTCAGTGGCCTTTCCAATTCTAAGCCACAGGGTAAGAGAGTAGGCAGAAGTTAAGTAATGTGTGTAGCTATTTCCACTGCTACAAGAGAGATCTGTGACATGACTGCATTTGGTGAGACAAGAAGCTACATATTTTGCAGTCCCCACTGAAAATCCTGGGACTTACGTGTCTATGCTTACCCCTTTCAATTCACACTTAAACCCAAAGATGAAGATTGTTTTTTACCCTTCTCTCCCACTGCACTTTACATCAGATCCATGAAGAAGACTTAGTGGTTTTGTCATTCTGCCTAAAGCACACATGTACTAAGTCAGAAACAGTGCTGCCAGACACCAACAGGTAATGATAAACTAATCATTGATTTATTCCTTGGGGTAACATCCCTGTAGATGTGCCTTGGAGCAAGTTTTCAGATCGTGTTTTAATGCTGTTATTGTAATGGCAATTGCAATATGTCAGGTCATGATGTGAAAAGGCATCTAGCCTGAGGATGATGACAGTGTTCAGTGCTCCAAATAACCCAAAGACTTGTCACAGTCATGGTGAGTCTGTGACAGATAAGTAATTACTACGATTATTAAAACTAAATTATAAATTTATATGGAATTTAGAAGGATTTTAACTTCTTTTACTTCTCTGCACAAAAACTCTGGATACTTTTCCCAGGGTGTTTCAGCCTGCCCTCCTTCTCATGATGTTAACAGGATAAAAATCCACTCTCGCAAAAATTTAATCATAGCCTATGTTTTGCATCGTTCCATTGATGTGGATTTGAGGTCCAAATAGCAGAATGTGTAAAAATTCAACAGCTGTATAGGAAAAACTTCTTTAGTAACTCAAGGGAACAAGTGCTCTAAGCAAATGAAGACATGCTTCCTACTTAATGAACATGCAAGCTCCACGATGATTAATTGCTAGAAATGAGAAATATTCTTACCCTCTAAAGTTATTAGTTTAATAATCCCCACCACCCACATCAGAAAAAAAGAAGCAAAAAGTGCTATTCTCAACTGCAGAAAACATGGGGGGCTATAAGGCTTTTTCAATTCCTAAACTTTCTACAACTGAATAGCTGTTTAAACATGAAAAACGCGACTGAATCCTCTCTTCTTTGGACAAATCTTAAAAAGAAAGCAAACCCTCCTATCCGTCCTTCAGAGTCCTCATTCTCACCAGCAAGCTGAGCTAGCAATAAAAAAACAAACAACACAGATGAAGTACATCTGAAATGCAAGCACTCCAAACTACAACTGAAATACCAGCCAGGGCTTTAAAAAGTTTGGTGGGCATGGAAATTGTGACTCTGAAAGTCAGGAGTTACAATAGTATCTGAAACATCAAGAAGGCCAATTTGGGCTTTGATAAATCTCAGTTAATATAGATAATTCAGTGAAAGACACAAAAAACAAGAATATTTTGCAACTGCTCTGATCTTCATACTTCTTTCATAAATAGTTTTCATTCTTGTAACATTACACAAGGGACACATTAAAAAAGTAACCATATTAACACACAATCCAGATGCTCCTCTTTCCCATGAATGTACTGCTGGAGTGTTTAATGTTCATCAAGCTCATACTTGCCAAAGTCACAACCCAAAAGTAAGAAGACAAGCTTTGAACAATGGGAGAAGAATGTCTCTTCAGCCTACACACTCATTACCTGAGTTTTATAACTCAATGAAAACATGACTTTTTTTCTCCCATGAGTTTGATTCTGTTTGCACCAGACAATAATGTAAGATTTTATTCTGTACCACTGGCAAAAAATGGGAGGGTGGTTCCTCTCAATGGCAAAATTGCACTTTTGGAGAAAAATATGAACAAAATAAAGAAGGACCTTTGCTCAGCTACTTGCAATGCTGTACTTTTTACCCTCATTGACAACAAGCAGCCAACACCTGGAACGTGGAGAGCAGAGCAGGCACACTCCAGCAACCACAGGGTGGTGGCTGCTGCTACTCACAGGATGGCCTTCCTCAAGCACTGTTTCCCCAGTTCTCCAGATGAAAACATCTCAGAATGCCCTGCGTGAGACAGCAGCTGAAATGAAGCAGTACTCACACAGCTGGGAGATGCTACACTCTTTGTAGAAAGGGAGAGTAGTGTTACCCTTAAAGTTAGCTCTATAGCTAAATGAGAGGGTGTTTTAACACTTCCTGAATCTTATGCAAAACAGTACTAACTTGCAGAAAACTGACAGCCCCTGTTTATTCAATTTTACCCACTGAAGGGATCATTTCAGCTGAAATTTTGACCCATAAAACACTAATGCTTGTTGGCTAGTAAATAACAAGGATATACTGATCCTATGTCATGATCACACACAGCACAGGTGAAAGACAAGACTTTAGAAGGCTATTTTCACTGCTGCCAATGATACTGCTATAACAGCCTGAAAAACAGGACATTGGGCAAATTCTAAAGCCTTACATGCTCCACTAAACCCTTTTCCACAGCAGAAGCCCTATGGCTGTATACCAGCCTCTGACTGTGAAGTCTGAAGTCCCAGTCGACCTCTGGACCTTTAGTAGACCTGTCATCCCCCAAGCACAGACTTCCACCCATTTTTCCCCTGGCAAAGTAAGAATCTACAAACAAAAAGGAGCCTTTCAGGTGCTTGCCTAAAACTAGGGAAATTTAAGATACTTGACTGTTGCTGTTGAACGCTTCTCTGCAATACATGCAGTGATACAGAAGGCCTAAAAAAAGAATGATAGGAGCAGTCAGAAAGCTGGCTATGAGCACTGCATGCTTCTTTTTCACATCTAGCTGGATTGGTTTTGGCAGAACTACCAGTAACACCACAAGATCCCAGCCAGGGAAAGGGAACAGACCAAGAAGCAGTCCTGGAATGCTACATGGCCAGCTTAGGTTCATCCCATTCTGCTTGGATTTCACAACAAAGCTGTTTCCAATATGGGCATCCCTGGTGTCAAAGTAAAAGTCAAAATGTGGAACACAGGCAGTTCACAAGCATCGAAGCTGCCTTTTCAATTATTATTTATTTATTTTCTTTCTTTCTTTTTGTACAGAGTACCTCTGAGGACATATCCTTGACTGAAAAATGTTTAGTTAAAACCTCTCAGGGTTTTTAAAATCCCCCTACCTTCCAAAAGGGACCTGCTCAGAGCCGCTTATAGAATCAAAGAGTTTTTATTTGTGTTTCAGAGACTTACAAAAAAAGAGCTTCACCTGCCATGCCCTCTCTTCCTTCACCCTCCTTCACCACACAACATGTGCACCCTGGTTCAGGCTACGGCAGGTGAAGTAGGGTAAGGGCTTTCTCTGCAAGTGCTCTTCCAAATGGAATCTGCTAAGACAAAAAAGCTTGGTGCCCTCCCGTTTTACTTTGTACACCTTTTCCTACTACATTTCAAAGCAACTAAAATGCTGAGCTGCAATTCCTCACCTCTTTGAGTACAGATACATACCCACGCCGAGGTCCCCACTAACAGCAGACCAAGCACTAACTCTGGACTGGTAGCCATGTGGCCCCGTAAAATCTGTGGCAACTCCGCCAGCCGTCGCTCTGCGACACCCCAAGCCCCTCGGGATCGGAAGCAGCAGCAGTGTGGGCGAGAGCGGCCAGGATGCTGCCCGGCCATCCCTCGCACCGGGAAGTTCCCACGTAGCTATGCGGGTCAGAAACTACCTCACTGCAGGAGGGGAAAGCCCCACGCCGAAGGCGAGCCCAGCACGCCTCGCCGGGATGAGCAATCCCTGTCCGCGACCCGCTATGCAAACGGGGAAGCAGAACAATGCCTGGGACCAGCCCTGCACCCAGTCCCGGGCAGGGGTACCCGAGCCAGGAAGCAGAAGACGCTCCCGCCCTCCCCGCAGCTACCGAGGGAACCAAACACGTGCTCGGAGGGGGCGACG
>VZTR01028851.1:58743-132003 GCA_013400775.1 Chaetops frenatus | reverse complement strand
CACCTCAGGAGCCCCCCCCCCACCGGCGAGCCGGGGCTGCCCGGCCGGCAGCGCTGACAGCCGGGCCCGCGGGGGCGGGCGGCAGGTCGAGCCGCGGCTGCACAGTCACTGCCGGCAGCCGACGGCGCAGCGGGGCAGCGCCGGCCGCCGCTTCCCTTTCCCGCTCGCTCGCTCCGTCCCTCCCTCCCGCCCGCCGCCGGGGCGCCGGACGCTCCGGGAGCCGCGCTCAAGTGCGAGCCGGGCACCCTTAGCCGGGGCTCGGCACTCCCGAGCGGCCGGGCGAGGTGAAGCCAGCGGCGCTAAGCCCGGTGCCGTTCTCNCCAGCACGCCTCGCCGGGATGAGCAATCCCTGTCCGCGACCCGCTATGCAAACGGGGAAGCAGAACAATGCCTGGGACCAGCCCTGCACCCAGTCCCGGGCAGGGGTACCCGAGCCAGGAAGCAGAAGACGCTCCCGCCCTCCCCGCAGCTACCGAGGGAACCAAACACGTGCTCGGAGGGGGCGACGGGGCCGCGCTCGGCGCCGCCCGCCCGACTGAGCGCTGCCGTGCCCGAGATAGGCAAGCCCCCGGCTGCGCCGTCCCCAGACCGCAGCCGGGGATTATCGCGGGCTGCCGGGTTCACCTCAGGAGACCTCACCCCACCTGCGAGCCGGGGCTGCCCGGCCGGCAGCNCGGCGGGCACTCCGGCGCTGCCCTTCCCCCTGCCCTCGCCCGGGCGCTCACCAGAAAAAGAGCCGGGAGCAGAGGTTGGCATCCTGCAGCGGGTTAGGCTTCTCCTCGCGGGGCACCGGTTCCATGCCGCCCGCCACGCCGCCCCGACCCGCCTGGCGTGCGGCGAGGGCGCAGGACCACGAGCGACTTCCCACCGCTGGCAGCCGCCGCTGCTCTGCCGCCGGCCGGCGCTGTTTCCGGGAGAGCCGGCACCCCCGCCTCGGCCCTCCTCCTCCTCCTCCTCCTCCTCCTCCGGCTCCGGCTCCTGCTCCTGCCAGCTGCCGCACGACGCCTCCTGCCGGCCCGGCTTCCCCGCGGAGCCCGAGGCGGTGCCGGGCAGCGTCGGGAGCCGCTCCGCTGGGGCCGGCTCAGTGCGGGCCGAGCCGCCGGCCGGGGCACTCCGCTCTCCTCTCCCTTGTGTGTGCCCCTTGCTGGTGGAACGCATCTCCTCGGTGCACGCAGCGCCAAGCGAGGTGCCCGCCCGGCTTTTTTGGACAGAAGCATCTGTCGCGAGTCAGGTTTAGCGAGACCAAACACCATCAGAAACGCTTGCTTGGCAGCACTCCTTCCCAGATGTTGCATAGTCTTCTATTAGAAAACAAAAACAAAACCAAAAGAACAATGTTTAGGAGAGGTTGGCGATACAAAATAAAGTAGCTAATTAATTTCAGGACTTGGTGCATCACTGAAATTGGCAGCTCTCAAAAGTTCAGCAAGTGATCACCAAACTCCTCTCCAGTTGTGTCACCTGTGGCCTGCCACAGGGACCCTGATGAAAAGGAGTAGTGGAAACTGCAAGGGACCTAGGAAAATAGAAATGCAGGACGTGTATCTGAAGTAACCAAAGAACTGTTAATCTCTGTGGCAGAATGGTTCCCTGCCATGCTGTTATTTCTCTGCAGTCCCTGAAACCCAGAATGGCTGAGGTTGGAAGAGACCTCCGGAGGTTAGCTGGTCCAGCCCCTGCTGCTCAAGTGCCATGTCCAGACAGCTTCTGAGTATCTCCAAGGATGGAAGCTCCACAGCCTCCCTGGGCAACCTGTGCCAATGCTCAGTCACCCCCACAATGAAGAAATGTTTCCTGATGTTCAGATGGAACCTTCTGTGTTTCAGGTTGTGCCCATTGCTTCTTGTCCTGTTACTGGGCACTACAGAGCAGAACCTGGCTCTGTTCTCTTTTCATCGGTATACACACTGATGAGACCCCTCTAGGCCTTCTCTTCTCCAGGCTGAACAGTCCCTCTCAGCCTTTCCTCATAGGAAAGGTAACTAGATTCCCTTCATCATCCTTGTGACCTTTCACTGCAGTCTCTCCATATATCCATGTCCCTCTTGGGCTGGGGAGCCCAGAACTGAACACAGGACTCCAGGGTTGGCCTCACTTCTCAGAAGAAAGATCACCTCCCTCAGCCTGCTGGTAAACACTCATTCTAATGCATCCTAGTGTATCAGTAGTCTTCTTTGGCACAAGGACACATTGCTGGTTTATGTTCTACTTGGTGTCCACCAGGACCCCAAGCTGGGGTGGCCCCCAGCCCATACCAGTGCCTGGTTTTCATTCTACCCAGGTGTAGGAGACCTTGCTCTTCCCTTTTCTGACCTTCATGAGGTTCCTGTCAGCCCATTTCTCCAGCCTGTTGAGGTCCCTCTGGATGGCAGCACAAGTCTGTGGAGTGTTATCAGCCACTGATCAGCCACTCCTCCCAGTTGTGTGTCACTGTCCCTGGTGGTCTTTAGGAAAGACTGGATGTGGCACTCGATGCCATGGTCTAATTGACCCGGTGGTGTTAGGTCATAGGTTGGACTCAATGATTTCAGAGGCCCTTTCCAACTGAATTGAATCTGTGGTTCTGTCATCATCAGCAAACTTGCTGAGGGTGCCCTCTGCTTCATCCAGATCATCTATAAAGATGTCAGATAGTTTTGGATCTAATGTTAACACTTGATGTACACCACTAGTTACTGACTCCCAACTCGATTTTGAGCAACTAATCACAGCCCTGATCTCCGAGACTCCTTCCCACTCCAACTGAGCCAGCTGCAAAACAAACACCATTCTTATGTTCTGTGTATTCATTTCATGACCCCAGGAGCAACCAGCCCTATCTCTTCCTGCTTAAATGTATTGCCAGTGAAACAATTGACAGGGCTGGCATCTGACTTTAATTATACACATCAGAGTTGACACGTTGTTGAGATAAAAGAGGGTTAGGGCTACACCATATTATTGAATAAATAGCATCAGTTCATGCTTGAAGGAATTTTATAACTGTATGTCAGACAAATCCAGCTTAAGCTTGCAGTCAGTGAACACTGAATAGTATACCTGTCAACAGCTTTCTCTAGATCCTTCCAGATTTAAACAAGGGAAAAAACTTCTGGAAAGGGTGCAGTGGTTTGAAAGGGCAGACTTTAACAAAATAGTCCCTAGTATGCCAGAACCTGGATAATAAATTTAAATAATCTCCCAAAATTTGTGATGAAAAGTTCTGCCCATCAGAAAAATTTGACAGGTTTAGATTTCTGTGAGACAAATTTGTCTAACTAGATACTCATAAGTGCATTAAAAGGTATAACAGCATAATGCAAGTCCCAAAATGTCAGTAAATTATGGGTCAGGCAGAAGGAGAAAAGAAAATGCAAATCTTAAAGCTGACTTCAGCTTTGTGAAATAGTTGTGCAATGAAAGATTACCCAAATATTTCTTAGGTTGGGAAAGGAAGTAGTAGACTATTCATGAAGAAGTAGTTTGTTTTCAGAATGCAGGTAAAATTATTAAAGCAAAATATTAAAATAACCTTTTTTTGTATTATTGTGATGATGGGAAAAGGACAAAAAGCAATCCTCAAGAAATACATTTTTCCTTTGACATCATTATGATTGACAAATGCTGATACTACTTGATTTTGAAATACATACTAGTGTTTACTCCTAAGTCAAAAACAAAACACTCTAAAAAGTTTTGGAGAAGAAAAAACTAAAAGGGAAGGGGAAAATAAAAATATTTAAAAATCCTGAAAGCCTAATTAACCTGTAATTCTATCTGCTGAGTGTGCAATTAGAAGCTAATGCAGTAATAAAGTGTGAAACAATGGGCCAAAGAAGTGCTAAGGAAAACCTGAAACTGCCCATGGAGAGGAAAGGGAAGGGAAAATAGCACAGTAATGAATTTAATAATCTTCTTTCTATTTTAGGAGTCAAAAAAAGCAACAGCCAATTTATGCATTGAACATTTTGCTATGGCAATGCTATTGTCATGTGGAGAGAACAAGATATGTAACAAACTAACCAAAGTGTGACTTAGTAAATCTAAATTATCGTAATCACATGGATAATGATCTAGCAAAGCCAACTATTCAAATAAGGCAATAGCCAAATTAAGGCAGTGGTAACTGAATTAAACTTGTTATGCATATACATTGTTCTGGGGAAATAAATTCAGATCACAGAGGATGTCAGAATGTGCTAACAAGTGAGATTCACCATTTATGCAGTGCACAAGAAAGACAGTAGTCACTAAGTAAGCATTTTATTATGTGTGGCCTTATGCCTTCTTTGTCCTACTCTCTTCTCATTTTGAATACAGTCAGACTGACAAGCTTCTGCATCTGCATTTTTAGGGCACTTACATTAAGGAGTTCATAAACATCCACTTTTCTCAAAACTCTTAGAAGATTACTGGGCAGTTTCCACTGATTTCCAGATGGCAAATAAAACGTGGAACTTAAGGTGAAATGTAGGCACAGATCTCTGTTATGCAAAAGGAACCTAAATCTTAGTCTTTTGGAGGATATAGTACTATAGCCTTTTCCTTTCAGGCAAGCAGCCATTCATTTCAGGGCTGAAGAGTTTCTCCACATCATACCACAGGGCCTTGAGAGCAGCACCTAGAAAACCAAGAAGTTGTGGATGAGTGTGTTTGAAAAGTCTGTATAAAAGATTTGCTGAGCACTACGTGGTATTTCTGAGGCAGTATTAGGGACAGAATGAAATTCAAAGCTGTTTGAAAGATGCTGGAGGGATTAGTGTTGCAAAGGCAAGCTATGATAGCAGAATGAGAAGGCTTTGCAACCGTGTTTGAGTTTAATGTTTTTGGCTGAAGCCAGGCAGAAAGGTAGACCATATGCCTGCCTGACAAACCAAACAGGCAGCGTTGTATCCCACCACGCTGCTGGTAGGAAAGCAGGCTGTCCTGCTGGCTGGGAGCCCAGCTTGTCACTACCCAGTGGCCTGAGTCATCGTCTGGCTGATGTATCCACTGGGGAACGGGGCTCCTCCTTCTGCAATACAGACATACTGGCCCGTTCTTGTTCAGCTGCAGAACGGAAATGGCAGCGCTGCAAAACCAGGCTGTAATTTTGCTATTTCAATCTGGTCGTCAGTATGTAATGTCAACAGTCTTCCTTGGATGCCTTTCCTGTTTCTCCTTGTTACCCCACTAACCATCTCTATTTTCCCTATATCTTTTTCTGCATCCCCACATCAATCTTCTACATGCCATAGTTTCTTATTTGTGCTAATTGACTAATTAATTCTCCTTAAATTATGGTGGAAATCACATGCCTACACATAGGTGCCTACTTACATTTTAGACATGGTAGAGTATTCCATGCAGCCACAAGTTACCACTCCAGAAGGTTTCAGCCTTCCTCTAAGAGTGCTTTATCTACCTATCCCATGGTAATGTCTCTGATGCCTTACAGATGACTGTAGTTGCAGATACACTTACTTGCCTTACACAAAACTATGTCAAAATCATTTATCTATGGCAAATAGTTTCTAGTGATTATCTGCTAAGATAAGATTGAACATTTGATGCAGTAGAAAAGTTTCAGAAAAGGTTGAACTCAAGTTAAACTTGACACACCTACCACCTGTTCAGCTGCCCCTAACAGTTTTATCTCTTATTTTTCATGCACAGATACTTAGAGACTGATATTTCTGAGGCCTTCAGCAGCAGCTCCCTGTGCTACTAGTTAAAACACTGACTTATATATTTACAATATTGCTGTCCTGAGCTACATAGCCCTCTCTTTTCCATTCCTAAGCAGCTAAGAGCTCATTTCACTCCTCTACTGTCACCAGGTAACAGACATTAATCTTCCTGCTTCTATTCATTGCAGTTTCAAATCTTCTATTTTTTGAACTATATTTATAATATCGATAATACAGTTTCCAAAATAAAATTCTTTATCAACTGATATGTTACAGCAAATCTTGCCCTTTATTTGCCTCCTTACTATCCTGATCTCTTGGTTTTCTAGCTTAATACTAATGCACACAGCCAGGGATAATCTCCAAGCAACAGTGAATTACAGTAACAAAAGAATTAAATTCAAGTAGTTTGAGAGCAAAGGTGAGTAAGCAAACAAAAACCAACCCACTGCAAGTATTGTGCAGACTGTAATTGATGGCCTAGGGAAATGAAGACTTCCCATTCCTGACTTTTAAAAACTACATTGGTTCTACAAGGAGCAGGGAGTTGGACTCAATTATCTTGTGGATTCCTTCTAGCTTGCGATATTCTATGATTCAATGATTCTGTGATTTCTGTCATGATGTTTGCTCAACATAGGCAATCTAGTCTGAGAGTAGGGAGTGGATTGGCTGACCTTCTGACTTCTGCACTTTCTGTGAATGCCACTGTCCATGGACTCATTTGACTGGGCAAGATTGCCAGGATGTTACCATGACATCCAGAAAAGGGAGGGAAGAACTCCTTTTTAAAACCCCATCTCAGCCTGGGGGTGAATGGTTCATTTCAGTTAATGTAGGTCTGACTCCAGCCATACTGTGCTCTTGCTATGTGGATAGGGATCTTATACCTAAGAGTTTTGTCTTGATTTTCTAAAGCAAAATTTGGGACACAGAGCACTGTAAAATATAGAATTCAAATGGCTTTGATAAGAAAGCTCTATTTTCAAAAGTGATATGAAGACATGTAATAAACTACCAGCAAATAACATTCTTCCACTTGAGTGAGTAAAATCTGAGCTTCTTTCAAAGCTTTTCTTGATTACAGCATTTTTTTTTGCATTTCCCACATTTATTTATATGAATACAGTTTCCATTGCATGTTCTCTTTTATTTGTTGGTAACCTAAATGGGCAAAAAGTAGAGGAGAGACATCAGAAGCATGGATATTCTCTTTTACATTAGGAAAGAAAAGGCCAATAGTGAGCACTCACAAATTTATAAGCCACAAAGCAAATGGGTCAGCAGGTCCACCATTACAGCCCAGATATTTCTGGTTTATATTGAAGTCAGTCTACTTACATGCTAAAATCAGGAAAAAAGACATTGTACAGATGGACAAGCAAAAGCATCTTTCTTCCCAGAAGAATTCTTTTCCTTCCTAACAATAACATGAACAAGCAACAAGCTCTAGAGGAAAAGACATATAAGTCACTTTTCAGGACGAACCATCACCAGCAAGATCATCTGGATCCTGATTGTGTTTCATTTTTCATTGCCAGACTGAAGTTTAATAAAATTATTTTTGGCTATAGCAAGGGGACAAAAGACAACACAGAAAAAATCATAAATTACTGCATAGATAATTTGTCTTTCTGTAACACAAGGTTACAGAAAACCTTACTTAAATTGAGTGGCAAAGTGTGGCTTTTTCCCTGCTGGGATTGGTTACCAGCTATGATGGGATATTGGACATGATTAAAGTAACTTCTCTTGTTATAAGGCAATACTTCTGACCTCACAATAGAAACTGAAAATGTTGCCAGTAGAGATCCTCAGTCTATACACTTTCTTCAAATATAAATGAACCTAAAAAATATGATAACTGCTTTTTCACCTTTTTTGAGATGCCTTGGGAGTATTTGCTGCCATCAATGGACTGAGCGAAAGCCTGATGTCATCCAGCATCCTGGATGACAATGGAAAAAAGCTAGAATACTGCTAAGTCAATAATATTTAAAGATCATAAAATCTCATCAGTTTCAATAGGAAATGAAACACATTGCACACTTGATTTCTAACTTTAATAAGAACCTCACAAGGCAAAGTCTAATACAAGTCTGTGTGTGTGTACACCATTAGCTTTGGAAGACAGAAGGCACAGAAAGTGACCAGGCATTCTAACAAGATGCTAAGAATGGGAAAGTGAAAAAAAAAAAAGGAAAAAAATTAAAATTATAATTTCAAAAATTTGCAGTTTCTCTTTATTTTTCTGCTGAGAAAGGAGAGGCTAGTTTACTTAGTTTTCTGTACTTTCCTGGAAAGCTAATGATACATGGAAATGGGAAAAGGCAATTCTGTTCTAAAATAAATAATCTAAGGCCAGCAGAGACATCTTCAACGTATGTCACGTCTGACCTGGATGTGAAGTGCTTACCAGTAAATAGAGACTCAAATCAGAACACAAACCTTGTAAAATGGCTGCAAACATTTTACAAACATGAGTTCCTCTCAGCTGTGACCAACACAGTTTGTCAACGCTGTTATCACTTGGCCTTCCTTAGCTCTTGGCTGTTTCACCAGGGTCTAGCACATGTAGCTGCACGGCCTGACTTTTTGGCTGGGTCACACAGAGTTCCCACTTTTCCTGGGGCACCCACAGTTTGAGAAGAAGCAAAAGTTTCTCTGACACTTCTGGGCACAGCTGTCAGCAGAACACCAGTTACCTGCCAATGCAGAACTCCCAAAAGGCAACTTTTTTTGTCCACGTATCCTTGGCCTCTGCATTCCTATCCACACACCACAGGGCGAGGCCCTTATTCCTTAATTCTTTCTTGGCAGCCTGACACTTCCCTGGGGTATTGCTAGCACAGGTGGACTGCATACCAGGAATGCATTTTGTGAGTCAGGGTTTTACAGATTTCTAATATAATAATGAGTGTTAAAATCTTCCTTTATTTGGTTTACTTCAAAATGGTAAATTTAAGCCCAAACACTATGAAGTATTTTGTTTGGAGAAAAGAAGGCTTACGGGAGACCTTATAGCTCTCCACAACTACCTGGCAGAAGGCTGTGCTGAGGTGGAGATCAGTCGCTCCTCCCAAGAGATAGGACAAGAGGAAATGACCTCATGTTGCACCAGGAGAGGTTTCTTTTGGATGTTAGGAAAAATTTCTTTACCAAAAGAGTTGTGAAGTACTGGAACTGGCTGCCCGGGGCAGTGGTTAAGTCATCACCCCTGGAGGTATTTAAAAGATGTGTAGACGTGGCATTTAGGGACATGGTTTAGTGATGGCCTTGGCAGTGTTAGGTAATAGTTGGACTCTTAAAAGTCATTGCCAACCTAAACAATTCAATGCTTCTGTGACTCAAATGCTTATAAATACTGACTCACAGGCACCAAGTATATGTTTTCCTGTGTGTAGATTCTTACAACACCTTAATCACTGTTGCATCTAGGTACCTTATAGCAACATGTTAAATATCATGTTTATTCTTGCTCTTAATTTGTTTTGGTTTGTGCAGCTTCAAGCTAATATACTCCCAGCTGTGTTTATGTTAGAGAAAAAGAGTTGGTGTAATGTATATTGCTGTTAGAGAAGGAGGCAGTGAAGTCTTCCTTAGTGCTCCCATTCCGTGACTATTTGTTTTCAGCCTCAGACAAACCAAGGTGGAAAACTTTGTCTCCCACAGAGGGAGGCTTGCTCTTACAGAGGGACATTCTACTTCCTCTGTCGTGGGAAGATGTTTACCTTGGTTGCTGTGGCATTTATTTGGATCTCTGAGAAGAAACAACAGTGCACTAGGAGGGCAAGAACTGAGCTCTTGCATTTAACGATAGTTTATGGAAGACATAGAAGAGAATAAAAGCCAGATGTGTTTATAGTACACCGTGTTGCCTCGGGGATGTGCATTTTGTATTCTGCACGTCATTGTATTTCCTGTGGGCTGAAGGCTTCACGTCCAAGTGGAAAGAGATTGTATAGCCCAGAGGGAGCTGGCAGGTGTGTAGATGTAAAAAGGAAAGAAGAATGTCATGGCTTCAGATACATACCACCAAACTAAGACACAGTCACCTCTTCTGTGGGAGATAAGAGAAAAGGCTACTTATGTTTGCACAAAATACACAAAACCTTAGCATTGGTGAAAAATTCAGGAGTGCTCCAATGCCAATGTAATCCAATGGTCAGATGTAAACCTATACATATGCACTTCTTCCTCTTGTTTTGAAGCTGCAGAGCATTCCTGGGAATCCTGTGGCCAGGTTTGCATTTGTTACATTTTAATCTTTTTCTTTGTTACCTTCTACCTGCTTCTTGATCAAATCCTCTGCCTGCAAATTCACTCTGATGGCCTTTCAACGTTAATACTCTGTGTCAGACAGTTATGAAAAGGCTTCAGATGTTTTCAGAAGAGGTCTGGTGGTTCCAGACACAGCACAAGGAGGAGAAACAACCATGAAGTTAGAAATGTCAGCGTAAGAACAACTGCTGTGGCTGTAAGGACTACTCGGTGAACCACAGAGATTAAGAAGAGAAGAAGGGCTGGAGGGAAGTATTATCCAAGGATTGGGGAGAATGTGAATCCAAGCTGGGGCCAAAGCAAAAGGAAGGAAAATGAAGTAGAGGGATGGAAAACTGAGCATGACAAAAAAAAAAAAAAAGAGAGAGAGAGAGAGATGAGGTTAACCATGAAAGGGGCACAGGGAAGGAGGATGATTGTATCAGGTACTAAGATGACCAGCAGGTGGTAAAGTGTGGCATAGATGCTTTGTCCAACAAGCCAAATGTATGCATCACACCTGACAACAAACCTAAGTGAGAGAAAACTTCTTTACAAATCTGCTCAGTTGTGAGCAGGAGCAGGCAGGAATGGGTGGAATAAATTTGTGTGTATATAAAGTAATATCTCTATGCATGGAATGGCTTTAGGATGTATCAGAGGTTGTAGCTGTTATTCCGTTTCTGTAAATAAATGCATTTTATACCCCTAGAAATACACTTCACAGCAGCAAACTTACACCATCATCCCTCCTGCCAGAGAAAGTTTGTCCTACTCTGTGTGCTCCTTTCTTCTCCAGACCATCTTCAAAGGAGATGACCAGCCACCAGAGGGTTGCACAAAAGTATCATCCCTCTCTCTGGATATCCAAAAGCTTTCCACCTCTTAAGTGCAGGCAGCACCACGATTATCCTTTTACCTTTCACAACAAGAATCAGTTTTCCATAATCCTGCCATGCTGCTAACAATGTCACCTGTGCTGATGGCTTTTCTTGCCTGCTCTTCTCAACAGAGAAAAATGGAGAGTAAAAAAACCTCAGTGAACTCTGCCATTTTCCTACCAGGTAACCTTTATAATACAGAGTTTCAAAAGGATTGGATAAATTACTGTTTTCATATATTAAAACTGAGCTCCTTTGAGGACTAACAATCATTTTCATTCTTTAATTGCCCAGCATTGGCATAGAGCTTCTGCTTCAGGACCAGGATTCCCAGGAGTTACATTATCACAGAAAAAGAATAAGAGTAATTTTGCCAGCTTTTGTTCTACGCTTTAAATAATGACCCTTATGAATGAGTCATTTAACCTGCCAAGTTTTAAAAAATATTTTCCTTAAGTAATTTTGTAAGAATGATATTTCCTTATAGGAAGGTCATTATTTGAAGGAAGCAGGCCCACCCAGCCCAAGACAGCCTTGGCATTAGTAAGTTCTGCATTGGAACATTTCTGAGTAGGTGAAACTGGATAGGTGCTCTCCACTTCCTCCTGCAGAGCTTCTATTCTGCAGGAGTGGCCCAGTAAACCCGACTGTTTCCTTGGACATATCTGCACATAAATTAGATTGACAGCATCCAAACAGAGAAGTAGGAGTAAAGAGGACTTTTGGAAATCAAAATAAATCTAGCATCATACTGAACTCCAAGTGTGCTCCAAAGCCTGTTTCCATTCATTGTACAATCTCTCAGGTAAGCCCAAATATGAGATACATCCCTAAACATCCCTGCAGCCCTCCCTCTGGGAGTCCAGAGATACAAAGCAATAGGTCTTGTCCCTTCTGTGTGAAATAGATGACATTCTATGTGAATTAGGTGACACTCCAGATAACATACTTTTCTCTAAACGTGTGGCAACCTCACAGAAGAACCATGGAACTGTAATTCTCGTTGTCTTTGCCACAAGGGAAAAATCACACAGTAGTGCAGTGGTGATATAATACAGTCCAATGCCACAAATGCCAAACTGATACAAACCTGCATTTCAGTCTGCTAATGCTTCCTTACTATAACCAGTGGAGAAGTTCAGAGTTTTACTTCTAGCTGAGACCTATGACTGCTATACAGCAAAATGCTTAGGCTAAGCACATCCTTAGCTCCCTAATGGGACATGATGCTAAAAGAATCATTTGCAAAGTACATTTAGGGTGGACAAAATTTGTATGAGTGGCAACAAGGGATTGATACACAGGGACAAAAAGTTTATGTTCTGTAGCAGACTTTAGCAATTTTGAAAACCCCACACATAAATTTGTTGGCAGCTGAACAAATAAAGAAGAAGTCAGAGAGAGAGAGACTGATGATACATTTGTACAGCCAAAAAAGAAGCAGGGGTTCCTAACTTTGTTGCTTGACCAGTGAACTATCACAGCTCCTAACACTTGTACAGGGAAATTCTAGCTGCCATGGCAACCTTTTTTTTTTCTGGTTGACTGAACTGGATAAATATTCTATTAAAACCTTTTTATTTATGTCTCTAATCTAAAAGGTTTCTTTAGTGAAACAGTTAATTTAAAGGTTTTGCTACCTAATCATGCAGCAACTAGCACAGTTCAACCCTGGCTTGGATGAATGGCAGCACAATTAAATAATAATAAATGCCAGATGATAGAGTAAGGCAAGTGGAAAAAAGGATGCTCTTTTGGCAGTTAGATGGATGGATGAACCTACATGAATGATACTTTTTTATCATTATTTGATAGTAATTTCATAGAAGAGGTTAATTTCAGGTTGAAGAAAGCTTTTATTAATCCTGTAAATCTGAACACTTCATGTTTTTAATCTTAAAATAAATTCTAGACTGAACAAGTGATTTCAAATTGAAAAATCAAAACATTTAACAGAAAAAATTAGTATTTCTCTTGTCTTTTGCTGTTATTCTCAATTTGGATTTTTTTTTTACAGAATTCTCTGAATCTAGAATGAATTATCTTGACAGAATTACTTTTTTTTGGTAAAAGACTACTGAACATTTTGTCTCATATATCAAGAAAACAGTGATCTGAGGATTCCTTCCTTCCTTCCTTCCTTCCTTCCTTCCTTCCTTCCTTCCTTCCTTCATCAGCTCTGGGGGCCACTAACTCTTGCCAAGTTCACCCCTCTTCTAACACAAAACCTTCTGCAAGTTGCTGCCCAAGGTAGGACCACAAGGAAACCAGAACAACCATGCAGCAACCAGAAGGTAAAATGTCAAACAGGATGATGGCTTTTCAAACCCAGGATGCTGTATTTATTAGCCATGATCTGGTTTAAATGTTTCTACTCCTCTGATCCTATAAAAGAGCATTATTTTCTAGAATCCCTCCATCTATTGGCTGAGGATGCAGTGAGATGAAGACTTAACTGAAGCAATATATAATGTAAGTCAGCCCTCCTGATGTAATTTATGTGCCTTATTTTTTGCTGGGATATGAAGATTTGATATTTTGCAAAGGATACTCAAAATAGGATTTTTCTAATGAAAGTAGTAATGATAAGATTGCTTTCATAGTTTTTAATACTTGCCTTTTTTACTCTGCACTCTCAAACTTTTTATTTTTCTTTCCCTTAAGCGTTTCTCTTTTTAAAATTTTGCACACTATTGGGCTTTTTCCTTTCTTTTGTCTCTTTAAAAGTCATAGGTCTGCTTTGTTAATGTTCTTTTACATAAAAAGCACCATCAATAACATCTGCACAGGCACTAGAATATTAGTCTTTTCATTTTTATTATAAGCAGATTTTTCTGATTACATAGATGCATTTCTACGTTAGCCAGAGGATGCAACCAAGATCAAAAGCATGCGCTGGGCATATTATCACACAGACAGTCACTTTCCTAAGCAGCCAAACACAACTGTCTCCATGCAGTTGGTCTCCTCTCCTGCCCAGAAATAGATCTGACACATGAAATATCACAGGAAGAAACAAAAATGCCACAAAAGCCCTAAAATATTTCTATGTGAATATATTTTTTTTTTTGAAAATTGCAAAGAAATATGAAACAACCTATTCCTGCCCTCCTTATTACCTCTTTTCATGCAGAACTTTATTACCAACTGCCTGATTTTAATGGATACCACAACATCCATGGGAACATGCTTTAAAAGTACAGTTTCTCCTTAGCTGTACTATCTTGAGTAATAAATACACACTTCATGCACAAGTGCTTTAACCATAGTAGGAATAATGAGCAGCACCAATAACATCTCCAGCAACCATTTTTAAAAAAGGAAACACTTTTCAGTTAAGCAATTTCCCATAGGAGAGCAGCACTGTGTACGCTGGGACAGAACCCAAAACTGGGGCATCACACCTGTACCATGCTCCCCATCTCTTCCCACACGGTGCC
This sequence comes from Chaetops frenatus, assembly GCA_013400775.1. Classification (NCBI taxonomy): domain Eukaryota; kingdom Metazoa; phylum Chordata; class Aves; order Passeriformes; family Picathartidae; genus Chaetops; species Chaetops frenatus. The sequence continues at coordinate 117,774 of VZTR01028851.1, read as the reverse complement.
TGTACCTCACATTCCCCTTATGCTCCATGTCACCCTCCTGCCTCATGCCTTTATCCACTAGGGCCTAATAGCAAAATGGGAGGTGAAAATCAACAACCAGCCCTCCAGGCTAACAGCTTTCTATACCGTTCCCCAGGGCTTCTACTGGGATGTACCTGACAGCCCTGCTTGGGTCACTGACCTGAACCCATTCCTGCAGGCCCACCCTGCCCAAATGCTGTCATGGGCTAGGACATTCCTGCCACCCCTTATCCCACAGTGAGCCACGTGCTTCTCTCAGTCTCTGGCTTTTGCCAGAATGCCTGCATGCCCCCCTCTTTTTGTTTGCTCCAGATTCAGAAGAGCTGCAGGAGAGCACAGGGAGCATCTCTTTGGCTGACATAGGTGAAGTCAGGAGAAGGGCGTACTTCGGGCAGCACTACCAATCTGAAACAAAACATGCTTGCTACCCAACAAAAACCAGTTACCATTGCTCATATCCAGGACAAGTAAGTTTCGTTTTCCTCACAAAGAGCATTGGCAAGTTTAGACCTTACAACCAGCACCCAAAGAATGGAAATCCCACACTACTTGTAGGCTTCTCAAAGCAGCATAGCATGGAGACTCTTTCTCTCAGACTGCCATAGAAAACTCATAAATTTGACATTGGATGGCTTGCCTTGAGTGCCGGGGGTCTGAAAAGCTTCACAACAGCAGATGAAGCTTTCTTGGTTACACCTTTCACAGAAAACTTCTGAATTAAATGTGTATTTTACCTTTCAGCAATTCATTCTGGGCAGCTCAGGCAGTTATTGTGGTTAGAACAACACACAACTATCTAATGAGAAAGCCCTAAGGACAGAACAAGTTCTTTAGGCTCCCTGCAGGCCTCTTTCTGTTTCTCACCCTCATTGCAGAAGGAGCTCACAGTCTGTTTGCAGGCACATCCCCCTGCCAAAACCAGCCTCTGGTATTCTTCCAGGAGAAACCCATGAAGACTTTTTTCTCAGACTTGGGAGAGCAAAGTTTGTTTTCTGTCAGAGATGGTGCCATTCCCCATCGCCTGCTCTGGCAGGCTGTGTGCATTTCTAAATGTCCTGGAAAGTATTTTTCCCTCCTCCAGAGCAAGCAGGCTAGACTGTGGGGGTGGCTGCATCTCGGCAGAGGAGAAGCAGGATGTCCAGCCAACATTGAAAGCCTTGTTTGCTAATGCTGTTCTTCTGGGGATGTCTTTAATAGGACAACACCACTTCTGTACCAGCAAACTAAACAGTGACAGGGACACAATTTTAAGGATGTCTAGGTGACACAGAATACACTGAATGGTGTTTCCTCCTTGTGTGTCTGGTCTAGCCAGAAACTAGATAGGAGGAAGACAGCTAGCAAATGTGTCATCTTAGGCCATCTTGTCTCTCTGAAGCCTGTTATCACTGCAGGTTTTGAAGCAGATGAGTGCAGAGCCAAGCTTTTAGACCTCAGAGATGCAGGCTGGGTGATGGGGTTGATGTGAAGAGTTAGAAAAGACCCATGAAGAATGGGTATTGTTTGACTTTTCTCTCTCATGTGTTTCTGTGTAACAGCCATAGATATTTAGGGTGCCTACTGTGCTGCCTATGCTGAGCTTCTTGCTGCTGCATAAGAAATAGGGGAAGGGGGCAATGTCTAGGCAAACACATACCCCAGAATGTGGTTTAGTTGTTGCATTAGAAGTGACATCAGCCTAGCAGCAGCAGCTAACACATACCAACAGGCTGGTGAGCAGCATGAGGTCATTGCTCAGCTCTGCTTCATGAACTCCGTAATTTTGTTTTTTATTTTGTCTGCTAATGCTTGTGACATTAATATGTTTATAATAAGGTTAACTCTTCCTGTTGCATTTGTTTCTGCAGAATCTTGGCCTTGAAGGCATTGCCAGAAGTGCTGTAATAGAACACTGAATCTGAGACTGGCATGGATATGTAGCTGCCTAGGTCCTACATTAATTTAGGTGATGTAATATAAATGCCTGCAGGACTGAGTCTGTGGGCTTTGCAAACATGAGCAACGGCTGAGGATTGATGATTCTTGCACATTAAGGTGAGCCACTTGATATCACAGCAAAAATAATTGCCAAAAAAATCAATTTGCATTTTAGGATTAGCATCTTAGTACGTATGCTCATGAGTGACAACAGGATACTTAGTGAGATGCAACATCTTAAGTACTATTGTGTTATCCTCCATGGACTCAATCTGTGTCATGCCTGAATTGAGTCCATTAGAAATTTTTCAACAAAATCACTGTAACAGAGTTTTAAAGAAGAATTAGGCTTTTCAAAGCCATTGTTTTGTTTGCATTTTCAATAGAAAATGGCACTACTGCCCATCAGTTTAAAGTACTCCATCAATTTGAAGCTGCATGGAAAGGAAGAGATAAAGATTTTAAAGTAGATGTTGTGTTCTTGAACCCCAAGCTGAATTTATAAAGACAGGACAAGTCAAATGTCTTAGAAAATGTGTTGGGTTTTCTCCATCTGAACCCTGAGGTAGTCAAAAGATTTAAGACTGAGAAAGGTAAATGCTCTGTTCCCATTCAAACTATTCAAGGAACAGATGGCTGGTAGACCNTTTGCCTCTATGAATGGGACTTCTGTTACTTTGAAACATTTGTAAATTAGATTAAAAGATTTTACAGATGAACCAGTCATTAGATATGCAGGAATTTTTAATTTGTAAAACTGGCCCAGTGACAGTGAGTCCCTCAAGACCTTGGTAGAAACAAGAAGTTCCAGTATCATGGTCACACTGCAGCTTTTGGAAGCTGAAGGATACAGAGGAACTGAAGCACTGCCGAAAGAGAAAGAGCCCAAATCTGCATCCAGAAAGTGTACCCTGCACAGATTGCTTCTGAAATGTATAGCAGAAGCTATTAATTTCCTCACCCTTGTGGAAATTATGAAGATGTTTTGTCATCTTTGTTTTAATATTGCCCCAAAGAATCTCAAAAAGTTTTGCAAACTGCAGAAGGAGTGTCCTAGCAAGTGCTGATATCAATAATGAGGGGAGAAGAAACCAGACAGAAACTTATCTGCCTTACTGATTTTGAGGGATAAAGAAAATACAAGCACAGACTCTCTGTATTAGCCTCTATTTAGATGGTTCCTCACACAAAAATGATTTCAGCTTTTTTATCCTGTTACACTGGATAGCATAAAATACACAAGAACTGAAAGATGAGATGATGTTAAGTCCATCCATGTCCTTTACTTGCTGGGTCCTGGGTTCAGGTCTGATGTCGTTCCTGAAATTATGAATTTTGCATTAGCAACTCTGTGGCTGCCTAAGGCAGAGGCTGATTTGTTTCTCCATTCCACTTGCTCCAAAATCCACTGATCACATAGTCTGCAGGATTAACCTCGCAGCTGGAGGTTTGGATTTATAAGCTGGGAGTGGATCTTCCACTTTGTCAACTGTTTTAGTTAATAAATACATTTTTGGAACTGGTTGTTGCCTTTTCCCCATATATTCCTCCTCCTCATCTTTACTAAGGAGGCCATGAGCCTGTGATCTGCATCCCAATATATGATGTATGTAGAAAGCACAGAAGGGACCCAGGTCTCATTGGGGCACTTCCTGTAGCCCTTAACAGAGTGTTTAAATCCAGGAAACAAACAGCATTTCAGACCATCCTTTGGTACTCTCTGTTAAGTCTCAGAGATGCCTTAACTCTTCCAGTGCTAAATCCCGATTGGAGGGGTTATATCTCCTCAGCCAATGCATAACAAACAACTGCAAGAGCACTCCTGACTGGGTGCTCACTCTTGCACAACCCATGCCCCTTCATTTTGGGTTCATACCAGCATAGCATTTTGTATGTACCTCCTTCTTTCCATACAATTGATCCCCGTTTTCCTTCTCTGTCCTCACTGACTTTGAACATCTCAATACCTTTTGTCATTTACTTTAAAGTTCTCTGTGAGCTTTGAGTCTCTTTGATTTCAGGCATTCCTAATGTTGCCCCCCTGCAGTGTGAACTCCAGAGAAGTAGTTTAGCAGGCTAAAATAGTCTGTGTTACTCACTTTTTCCTATTCATGCATTAGGTTTGAAGCTGTTTCTTCCATTCTGTATAGCTGCATGTTACAGACTTCCTCTACATTATAGTTCTTGAACTTTATGAAGTTATGGGTAAGTCCTATGAATTTATCACCACTTCTCTCAAAATCAGGGAGCTTAGTTTCAAAGCTACCTGAATTTGTCCCTCTCTATTAAATTGAATCATCTTGTGATCACTTATTTTGAAGTTTTACTCCAGAACCAGTGTACCACAGAGCACACATTTCAAAATGAAGTTTAAAATTACATTAGTTCCTGATGCTTAAATTACTATTTGGAGAAGAACCTGTCATCTCTCCCAGTCAGAAATTATATGCTCTACTGTTACTAAGGAAACAGAAGAAGTAAGTTTTCGATATACATCTGGAAAGTTTGTGAGCAAAAGGAGAAGTAAAGCAACTCAAGTAGCTAACCTTTTGCAACTGCAGCCATATAGGTCTGCCAAGGTTTTATATTACAGAATGGACACGTAGTAAAGGACTGGTCAAAATCATGATCAACAAAGGAGAGATAGGGAGGAAAAGAGGCTCATCAAGAGCAGGCAGAAACCACAAAGGAATTTGTTGCCAAAGCATCATGTCCTTTTTGGATTCCATCACAGTGATTCCAAATTATCAGAACTATTTATCTTTTAAATAAAATTGCCAAGCTTTGTGTTCCTCTGCAAAATCAAGTTAGGTGGTCTTTACCCACATTACCCAAGCAGGTCATCTTTTAAGGCACTTAGACCTAGATATTTTCTTGTCTAGGCACATTTTCCTTCCTTATTTCTTGCAATCTTATCATATTAATGATATGAGAATCACATTAATGATACAGGAGTCACAGTAATGATACTGTTATCGCATTAGTGATAGGAACCACCTTCATATTTTCTTTCTCTAGAGCAGTATATATCCCCTTAAATAAATATTTCACTTTTAATTTCCGTCTCATTGGCTGTATGTGTAGTCACATCCTTACCTTAGTTTTATCACAGGGAAGTACTCAATGGCAAAGATGCAAATTCCATGCTTTCATTTAAAAGAGATAACAGATATATTTTGTAAGCATGACTTTCAGTCCACCTGTGTTTGGGAAGCAGTGGTAGTATTCAACCACCTGGGGTAGAAAAGAAGTGGGTAGAAAATATCAAAGGGAAGTAAAGGAAGTGAGTAACATCAGCTTTGTGTAAGGTGTTAACACCAAGGGCTGTTCCACAGACCTCAGTGCAGTCTGGCCAGATGAGGCTCTGCTCTTGGAGCTGACTTTGGGGTGGAGATTTGTGAAGTATGTGCAGCTGTGAGTGGTGGGTAGAAAAAGAATTTGGCTCTTCAAGATGTGTTTTGTCTCTCTTCTCTGAATGCAATTGTGTAAATTTCCACAAGTGAGGAGGTGGCACTTCAGTAGTTATTCTCTTCACGATTGCCCTTCTCAGTAAGCATAATGCCCTTACTGCTATCAAATCCCAAATAGACCACTGATTTAAGGAGATGATTATAGATCATCAACCAGGAGTCAGACAATGGGTATACACCTGTCAAGAAATGTATTTTCTTGTAAGAATCAGCATGATGGATTCTTTCAGACTCGAACAAGAAAGAATATCAGGANTTTTTTTTTTTTTTTTGCAAAGGGCATGTTATTCACCACTACTGAACTGTACATGCTATTCATAGGAAACAAGAGATTTTACTAACATCTGGCTGCCTAAATGAGTTCCTCTACTTTCTGAGCCCAATGCAAATCTGTTGAAAAGCACAGGGTTAAACAGCGGAACATCTACAATAGATGTGTAACATGGTAGAGGCTTTGATATGACATCACTCAGAGAGCTGTAAAATACCTTCTGCAGAAGGTCCCTCAGTCCCTTCCAAATTCCCAAAAGTAAATGATAGCTAACAAGTTTGGCTGGGCCAAAGAGATACAGAGCTTTCAGAAAGATTGTAGTTGCCAGCCCAAATGAAAAAAGTATTTTTTTTCTGTGCTGACTGAAGTCATGTCAATAGTCTTATTTTGCCTTATATCTCTATGTAATTTCTTTTAGACACTGTTTAATAGTCCTTCCTGAAAAATGAAAAACCTTCCAGATTAGATTATCACTTGGCTGTGAATAAAGGACTCAGTATTAAACAGAGACAAAAGAAAGTTTATGCATGCAGGATGAATCAAAGATGATTCAGACAAGGAGGTGGTGTTGACTCAGACAATATGAATGTTTACAAAGCTCTTCCCCATGGTGCTGCTCCATCAGACTCACAACTGTAGCACTGGTCAGCTCAGTCACCCAGGTTGAGGCTCAAGGTTTGTTTCAGGATGTCTGGGAACAAGTGCAGGCAATAGGCTTTTGGAACATAAGAGAGAAGCTGCTATTCCTACTATGTGTTTAGCATGGGTTTCAGCCCTAGGCTTTGTCCCACTGAGTACATCCATATTGAGAAATGGATCAGTGCTATCCAGTGACCATGACTGATTGCAGTTATCCTTTCCTCTGTCCTCCCCTTTCCTTCCCTCCCTTCTTTTTTCCCTTCCCTTTCTGTCCTGCCATCAGCTTGTGTTTCAGGAGGAAAGAACTGGGGACAGGGAGAGGGAAAGGAGAATCCCCTCAGCCCAAGGCCAGGAACCAAATTGGAGAAGGCACAACCTTCTCACTTGCACTCAGCTTCTGGACCCCTGAGAAGCCACCTTCACACAAGAGTACAGTGTTCATTCCTGCCAAAATTCAGCCTCTGAACAACATAACTATCAGTACTCAACTACACCAGCAAAAACTTCCCAGTGCTGTTTTTCTCCCATTCCTACTCCCATCCTTCTGTTCCCAAGCCAAATGAAATAACAACAATAAATTACAAACTTTAGCACAACGTGTGTAAATACTATCATCCTGCTAATGAAATTCTTTTACACTCTGAACCTGCAGACCCCACTCTGCTATAAGAAACAGCAAAGTTTTTCCTCAGACATCACCACTTCCATAATGAAATTGCAGGAATGATTGCCTTAGTTCTTGTTTTCAAGTATTTTGGAGTTTGGCTTTTCAGCCTGAGAACTTCTCAGGCAAAAATGCAAACATTGCTGGGACATGATTAAGTACAGATAGAGAGGCATGAAAACCTCTTGTTTACAAGAAAGCACTTATTTTGCTCTGGTTGCCAAAGTAGATAGCACCACAAAATTAAGTAGGTCAATTGTGCATTCTCCATCATAATCTCTAAGAATAAACCAGTGGTTTGCTTTCCAAGCCCCATGCAAGATATTTGGCTGCTTGTGTGGACTTAAGCAGTGCACAGAATGGGAAAGGTTGGTCAGTAAATCAAAAAAGGTACCTCTGTCATAATGCCAGGATTTAAATTCTTTAGGAGGAATATGTTTTAATGTTGGAAGGCGATTGAACTACTTCTTTTCCAGATAGACTGATTTTACTCTGCCAAAGCAGAGTTCATGTGCAAGAGATATTTGCCTAATCTAACTTAGTTTCCTAATTTCCCAAGATTACTACTTTTATCAAGACTTCTTTATTATTTTTAAATATTTTATGACTATTTTTCATTAAGGACAGTAAATGAGCAAGCCTTGTTTTGACATAGGTGGCATCAAATGTTACTTTCCTTTGACAGAGTAAACTAAAATAACATATGGTGATTACTTAATTCTCAGCTCTGGAAAATAATGCTTTCAGAAAGTTCTCAAGAGTCATAACTGAATATGAGTTTCCAATGCACTGTGGGACGCATTGTTTTCCAATATACTGTAAAAAATAAAGTTAACAGATTATTCAGAATAAAAAATAGTAGCATTGGAGCAGACAATACCAGACTATAACTTCCCTTTTTGGTGCCCATAATTTGACAAGAATGTGGAAACATGATAAAAAAAAAGCCCCAGAAAGTATCTGAAAGTTCAAGAAAATATTTAATGCAAGAGACTGAAAGAATTTAATGCATTTAGATTATGAACACCATAATTGAGGGCATACACTGACTCCAGTATAAAAGTTTTTCATGGAACAACCCAGAGTGGAAGGCATCTCAAAAGATCATCTCATCCAACCTGGTTCACTTCCAGAGTAGCCATTATTAAAAGATTTTGTTTAATAAAACAAAAGAAGTGACACTGAATGATGAAGACACATTTCAGATATTGAGTCAATTGCCCTTGGAGCAAACTCAGTAACGCATTCCTGGCTACATCTTCATCCATTAAATCAGAAGCAAATGCCTTCTCCAAGAATAAACTGGAGTCATACTAAAAATGTGAAATTGTTGAAATCTAACGCATGTTGTGACGTACAGAAAGATGGAGATGTGTTACAGGTTCCTTCTTCCCTTAATGTGCTGCAATATCAGGAGCTAGTAATCCGTTTGAGAGGCAGATAGTAAGTGATGAGCGTTGTGATTAATTCCCCTCCTCTTCAGAGGTTGTCCTGCTGTGAACAGAGAGCTGAGAAGGGCTTGGATCCTACTGAACAGCTTCCTCCCTACCCTGAAGCTGCATTCTTCTGCTGGCTTTTACAAGACAGATGAAACTGGACTTAGCCCATGGCGGGGTGTAATCATACTTTATCAGCTCCTGATAATTTTGGAAGACATTAATGTGGTTAGCAGTTCTCAGTCAGGTGTGTGTCATGGCTGATGGGTTGCCTGGGTGTGTTTTTAATTAGCAGTAAGGGCTGGATTTAGGAAAAGGGCTGTAGCTGCTGGGCCTAAGTCTCGCTGGGGGTAAGGTAGGAACACACTAGCAAACAAAGAGCCGTGCCCCACCTCTCGTTCCTCACATGTGCTTTCCACCTGGTCTGTTTGGAAGTGTGAGACAGATGTCTGTAATCGCCTCACTGCCCTTGGAAAACATGACGGTGTTGTCTTAGTTGGCTGAAACATTCAGAAACACTGTCAGATCAATACTGTTTTTCTCCAGTTTTACAAACCTGGGCTCTCTTTCAGTTTGACATGACACTGAGAACAGTGTCAGCTGCCCTCAATCACATCTTAGTCTAACATGCATTCCTACTTGAAAACTGAAGAAGTGAAGCATTTCTTGAATATTTCAGAAAATTTCCCATTGAAGGTGAGGCTGAAGACCAGCCAGACCTGAAAGCTGATCTATATGTGCTGTAGGAAACACCAGGTTTGGGCTTTCTGGCAGGGTAAGCAGTATTGTTAGGACTCTAGAAGGAAAAGTAGAAGATAGAGTCCTCTGCTGCTCTTGAGGAAATGGTCTGAAGCAAACACAGCTAGAGCAAGGATGAAGAACTTTACACTGCTCCCAGTAAAAATACAAAGAAATTGCAGGGAGAACCTACACCAATCCTAGTATTAGGCCTTGGAAGAGGTATGTCTGACATGTCCTGGATTTGGGGTGTCAGTGGTGACAAGCAAATATGCTAATGACCTTATTGAAGATAATTTCTCTGTGACATAAAACTGCTGAACTCCACTAAATTCTGCTTTCAAAATATGAGCAGGTCACAGGAATGGCTGCCTGGATGTGTAGGCATAGTTCTGCATTTTGTGCCTCAGCTTTAAGAGATATGACCTAGCTTTTGTCAGTACTGAAATGCTTATGTGAGCAGGAGTGGCTGGCATACCATGTTCAGTATCTCAGTTGTTTAACACAGAAGGAGGTGTACATATATGTGCTTATGAGCAGATGCATTTCTACTGCCATTATGGAAAGAATGAGTAGCAGCATAACAAAAGTCATGAGAACTGCTCACTGGCAGATACCCAAAAAATGTAGTAATTAAGTAGAAAGCCTCTTCCCCACTACACCAGGATGGGACATGGGTGGAAGCAACTTCTTGAAGCAGCAGCGGAGATAAGTCTGCTGCAGGAAGGAAACAGCACTTTTTCCTTTTTGCCTAAATCTCATGTGAAGTGATAGCCTCCCAGAGGGCTGGTACCATGGCAGGCTGGTAGAGGCAAAGAGAGCTGTGTCTTCCACAGTCCTCATGGCACAAGCTAAAGAGATGTATTAAGAGTTTTGCAATGTGATTATGTGTTGCAATTTTATAGAGCTGTATTATCAGATGAAATACTAGGACGGCACAAAAACCTTTTCTGACATGCAAAACATAGTATTAGGAAAGTAATTGAGTAGCTCCTTTTCATTATTAATTTTCATAACATTACTTTATGTCACAATATTCTGAGCAGTTTGGGTTACTTTGTCACAGTTGGACCTTATAATTAGAATTTATAATATCCTTTCAGGTATATTCTTCATATCAAGCTGTTTTCTCTCTGTCTGTACTCAATAACACAGCACAGTACTCAGTACTTTTTAATATACTCATTCAAAACTACTATGTTGCCCTGTTTTTGAAAGCCTTCTGAAAAGTTTATATTCTCGTGTCAGATTTTCTCACACATTGTACTAAAAACACTGGCTTTGTTTGCATTCCTTCTTGGAGAAGGGAAACTAATGGACTGATCACTTAGCCAGTCTGGTTGAGAGGTGGGATTTCATCTTCCAATCCTCTCTCACTTTGCAAACCCTATGAAGTATGTACCCATAATAAACGGATCCTCTTTTCTGGGGGCCTCTGCTGTTCTCTCGATTGTGGTGAAACCGTGTCCTTCTTTCGTGCCCTGTTGCCACACTAATACAATCAGAGAACAAGATCTATGCATAGACAAGGTTTGTGATTCCTCAGTTCTACCTTGGTTTCTGCCCTTAATGCCCAACATTTGGATAAAGGCTTCCCAGGGCACGGCTCCCTTGTGTCAGGGCAGGACCTGGCTTCCAGGAACCATCCCAACCCCACCGTCCAGGAGCCAGGCAGCCAGGGTCACAGGACAGCTCCAGCCCTGGGCATTGGTCACCTCCCTCAGGGTGGGGACAGGCTGTGGCCAGGTTCGGGCATTGGCCCATGGGTGCAGATCTGGGTCAGGATCAGCAGGGCCCACAGGCAGGTGCAGGCTGGGCTGCACCACAGTGGAGTCTGTGGCTCTTCTAAAGATACAGCACCTAAGATTTGTCTTCAGAGCAGCTCCCATGGGATGGGATGAGCCCTGGCCATGGACCCCTCAATAAGGGATGTTATAGACTCATAGAATCTAAAAAAGTTGGAAAAGACCTCCAAGATCATCAAGTCCAGACTTGGCTGACCACCACATTTGTCAACTAGACTATGGCACCAAGTGCCACATCCAGGTATTTCCCGAACAGCTTCAGGATCAGTGACTCCATCAGCTTCCTGAGCAGCCCATTCCAATGCTTGACCACCCTTTCAGATAAGAAGCTCTTTCTGATGTCCAACCTGAACCTCCCCTGGCCCATTTCCTCTCATACTGTCCCTAACTGCATGGGAGAAGAAGACAATCCCCACCTGGCTGCACCCTCCTTTCAGGTAGCTGTAAGTCCTACTGAGTGATAAGGTCACCCCTTTTCTCCAGGCTAAACAGCCCCATCTTCCTCAGCTGCTCTTCTTATGACTTTCTAGAGCCCTCACCAGCTCCACTGCCCTTCTCTGGACCTCCTCCAGCACCTCAATGTTCTTCCTGAACTGAGGAGCCCAGTATTTAAGATATCACCAGTGCTGAGTACAGATGGACAATCACTTCCCTAGTCCTGCTGGCCACCTTATTTTTGATACAGGCCAGGATTATTTTGGCCTTCTTGGCCACCTGGGCTCACTGCTGGCTCAAAATTGTCCTCACACTTTGCACAGGCCTGAGGTGATACATGTTGGGTGTGAGGTGCCTTGGCCATGACAGTAGGGTAGGGGATCCTGGGCAAGGTCTGATGGGTCTCAGGCCAAGCTTGGGGTCCCCATGGAACTATTTCCAGGGCCCATGCATTTCCCTGGCCTGGAGTGGGGTGGGTGATACATACCCATTCCCAGTGGCCAGCAGGCGTGGACTGATATTGCTGGGGAGTCAATCTTCAGTCCAGCTCAGGCAGCGGAGTGAGGGCGTCAGACCATCCCTGAAGGGCTCCAGGGGCATGGGAGGAACTGGAGCTGCCCCAGGAGAGTTTCTGGGCTGGGTGGAGATGTTCAGATGCCACTGAGGGGGTCAAGACATGGGGCCGAGCTGGGGCCCAAGGCGGTGCAGAGAGCAAACACCGTGGGGAGCCTCAGGGCAGGTGTGCAGTGCTTGGACAGGAAGGGCCAGCAGGGCCCGGCCCCCACTGGAGCTGGAGCTCATGGTGGCCTGAGCTGGCCAGAGGGCAGCAGGGGCTCCCCTTAGGGGTGGCAGGGGTGGCACTCTTCCAGGGAATGGGACAGCCTCGGGAGTGACAGCGCCCAGTGTCAGACACAGCCCAGTGAGTGTGAGGGTCCAAGGTCAAGCTGGAAAGTCAAGACTGCAGGTCAGGGACAGGGTCCAGCTCTGGATCAGCAGCCCATGGCCCAGAGCAACCTGGGCTGCCGGACAGCAGGCACTGGGACTCCATCAAGGACCAAGCTTAAAAGCAGATCCCACAGGGTGGGGAGGGACACCTTCCATGGCTTTCCCACAGCATCATGCTGGCTGGGAGTCTTTTCCCACATGTCCAACAGGAAGGGAGATGTGCACCATCAGCTTGTGAGCTTGTGAGCTTGCCTTAAGCCCCAGCAGCCAAACCTCTGGAAAGGGTGGATGTGGATGCACTCAGGGCACTTACACAAGTTTTCTCAAGGTTGAGTTGACTTGTGTGACAAACTAATTATTTTTTCACTATTGAGCTGTTTTTCTTCAGTGTTTGTGTGTGTCTGTAGCACTTATATGACAGTATTTCTGTTACTTCCCTCTTTCCCAGCTTCCTTGCTTATTCATCTCTGTTGCAATCTTTTCACTTGATATCTATCATCATTCAAAGCACTGAACTCTTCTATCCATGGCACCCTGGAGCTTGTTCATGGTTCATACAGCTTCCTGCAATGTTATCAGTATACTGTAGCATCAGCTTATTCTAATAGAGGCTGGGTTTGATCAGTTCATTCTATAAAAATCATGATATCTTCATTGAGCCTATCACTTCATCTATAGCCATTTGGAAGTTCTTAGCAAAGCACAATGACTTTGAATTTCACCCCAGCTTTCAGCATTAATCAAACACATGATTTGTCCTATCATTCTAACTTCACTGCATTTTAACTTTTTGCATTTCATACTTTTATGTACACAAAGCCATTTTGGCTTTCTGCCACTTACTGAAAGTCTAGGTTGAGTGCCAACAGCAACAATACATTTAGTGACAGCAAATGTCTTTAATCCAAATAAGTTTGTTAGTGCCTGATGTCAACAGCATAAAATAAGGAGCATAATGTTCTATCACCCTAAAGCAGCATTTTCAAATCTATCTCTTATCTTTAATGCCCAGTTAAGGAACATGAAGAGAAAAACAAAGTTAATCCTGTGTATCTTTATTCTTGTATCAAACACTGATTTGAATCAGTTGTTCAAAATCCCACACATTCTTAGACAAATATTCAAGAAGTGATCATGTAAATAATGCATGAGTGAGCAGTATGCCCTTTAAACAATTGACAGAAAATGCTTTAAAATTTAATAAAACATACCTTATACCCTCATAGGTATTAAATACATACATATATATATGTGTATGTATGTATCTATTTTCCTAAGTATGTATACTTAGGTTGTATAAAGGCAGTGTAAATCATGAATTGGGTTACCTGCTGTATCCATATATTTGCAAAGCAATTCTCCTAGTGAAAAATACATGAAGCTTTTCTTTCTCTTCTACAGCAATATCATAGAATCATGTAATAGTTTGAGTTTGAAGGGTCCTTTTAAAGACCATCTAGTCCAAATTCTCTGCAATGAGCTGGGACATATTAAATTAGAGCAGATTACTCACAACCCCATTGAAACTGACCTGGAATATTAACAGGAATGGGAATATTAAAACTGTACTATTAATAATGGGACCATAGTATAGTACATAACACCAACATAACCATATTATTGTCTTGTGACTGCAGTGCTCAATAAAAAGCACTAAATTTGGGATGAACATAAGACTGAGTTTTCCTTCTCTATGTCATCCGGTACTTCATGATTATCAAGGTGAACAGCAAACATCTCAAACTTCAACTGCTCCATACCACTATAACGTCAGAACATGATGTTGTCCTTTTGTTATAGTAAACTATGAAGTTGGCTTTTCCCTCAGCTTTCCTGCTTCCAGTGATTTCATTGCTTCTTGAAATTCCTCTCTAGGTAGTGCCCCTTTAGCCTATGCCTGCTACCTTGCTTGCTTGGTTTCTAGGTTGCATGCATCTGGCAGAGACTGCAGAAATTGGTGCTCATCTGGAATGCACTCTTCCTTCTTTCAACACCATCTCATACTTCACTGCCAGTTCTCAGGAGCTCTTTTTGTGTTTGTGTAATAGGACCAGTCATATTGCCAACCAGCTGATCCCTTGCCTGGCTGAATTTAGTAGAGGTGTCTCTGGGCATTTAATTTCTTTACACAATGTTTTTACTTCTTTGACTTCTCCAGAAGTCTTGAGTCACTAATTTTGTCTCTGTAACTTCTAGTTTTACTGCTTGTCCAACTTCTTCCTGGTTGTTTAGGCCTCCCATAACTTCCTGGCAGTGCTTAGGATCGATTTGCATGGTCCACCCACTCTGCAGAGAATTTCTTCGGCATAACTCATAATTTATCTCATACATTCTTTGGCATAACTCATTATTTATCCCATACATTGTTGTCTCCATGCTACCTTAGGTACCTCCTTTGCAGAGCTCTCTTTTCTCTTATAACATCAGGATTGATTTGCGCTTGGTTGGTTTTTTTTAATTTTACTGTAATTTTCTCCACAACTAATTCAGTTTAGCTAAGTGTTTGCTCTAGCAGTGTTTGTCTTCATGAGTGAAATATATATTGTCAGCAGCCAGATCTGTATCAGCATTGGGAACTCATCCAATTAAAAGTTTACGACAATTGGCATAGGCTGAAGTAGAATTCACAAACTGAAAGCTACAGCTTACCTGTGTAAACATTCTTGCCCTGCTGCAGAGGCGTCAACTACGTTTAAGAACTGACAATGGACATTTAAAAAGATAGTATCAGTAGTAAAGGAAATATTCCGTGTTACTGGCACAGTGTTCAGTTAAACAGAGACAGTAATATGTCCCATAATCAGTTAGCATATTTGTGGAGTTGGGGGAGAATGGTTCAACAAAAGCCTGTAGCAAAATATTTTCCCTTTTCCAACTTCGTATTTAAACAGTTCTTAAACTCCTGGCTGTTTTCCAACTTTTGTCTGTTCAGTAACAGAGAAAAAATTTTGATATAATGGAAAACAGCATTAACAGGTTAACTTTCAACTTTGCCTTGAACTTCTTAAATGACTGATTAACTTACTTCCTGACAGTTTATAGAAGAAATGAGGGTTGTAAACAGGACTGCTTACTTCTTTCTTATCACTTAAGTATCTGTTTAATTTATTCATCACTCACACAATAACTCTCTAGAAACGATGCAGGGTGAAGTGCTTGTGACCATGAATTCCACAGTCATGCACTAGAAAACAGTCAAGATAAAGGCCAAGAAACCACTAAGTCCTCCTTAAGCCATGAAAGTGTAGTCTACAGTTCAAGTGGTATCTACAGGCACTTTCCACTAAAGTAGGCACCAGCATGACAGTCATGATTTTGTAATGGATGGGGCCTTGGTAGAAAACGATCTAAGAGTGAGAAAGGGAATAGACTTAGGGGTTTGTATTGCAGTTTATCTAGAAATAGAAATGAGAAAAGCCTTCCTATGACGATAACATGATAATAGGTTTAAAAGAGCAAGGTCTTACTGAGAAGGCACCTCTGACTTAGACCCAGGTCACTAAGAAACAGACAAGTAGCCCTGTCCTGCTGAGCCTGGGTAACTCCTCACAGGCTGTGTTGATAAGGCACTGCTGTGAACAGTGAAAAAGAAGACTAGGGAGGGATGGGAGAGTGTTTGCATACAGTCATCCTTGCTTTTCCAGTCCAAATGAGCAGCTTCTGAGTTTTGGGGGGTTTTTGGTGGTTCTGTTTGCTTGGTTTGGTTTTTTTGGTTTTAGGGTTTTTTCTGTCAGTGACAATGCTCAGGGAAAGTCCAGAACAAGGCCTGAATTTAGCATCAGGTGTAAAAGATGTCCTTGAGCTACTCTGACCACTCAGCCAACATCACTGTCACTGGGCGGGTTTATAAGAGAAAAAAGATACCTAATGACATGTCTTCTCAGTATTCTGTGTGAATTAGCATAGTCTTTGACAAAGAAATAAATGAACCCCAAACTACATTTTTGTGTGGTAGATATAGAACAAAAAATAATCTCAGCTCTCAGGAATCTGCTTCAAAGCTGGATCCATTTCTGTATTCTCCTCTACGCCCTTTCAAATTTTGTGAAAATATATATGAAAGGTTGCATGAAGTTTCACTTCTAGCATAAGAAAAATGAAGTTTCACCTCTAGCATAAGTAAAATATTACTGCCTTATTTGTCAGCAATACAAAATTCCTTCCTTCCTGTGTGATATTGTCCTCAATATTAAAACAACCTGCTGTATTTTAATGATGCTCTGCAGCAAAACTACTTTCCATGTCTTTCAAGCTGTCTGTGTTAACAAAAAATTTCTATTTGCTCTAGATATGTGGGATGTGAGCCTACTAATTAAGCTGCAAAGAAATTCCTTCTTGTAATGTAATTTTCTGGTCTGTACAATCATCCTTTTGGGTCCTCCTTCTCAGTGCTGAGCTAAAGGCTGGTTAAAGTGAAAGTACCAGACAGTTCAACAGGATAGTCCCAGTGAAATTCCTCTTGCTCTTCTCATGGAATGTTAATGATATTTTAGCATCCTTGTTTAAGTCTTCTATGAGCTGTGAAGTCTACAGAAAAACTCCAATGCCAAAGTTAGGTGTGGCATTTTATCACAGCTGTAACAGAGCAAATCAACACTAGAAGTACCCAAAGGAGAGGGAAAAAATAGACCACTGTTATTGTCAAAAGTGAAGGTGTACACTCATTATTCAGGGTGATTTCATGTCACCAAATGGCATACACTAGCACCAAAGAGAAAAGGAGTTTGGTCCTTCTTTAGGGAGGAGACAAAAAGTACCAGAGAATCAGGAAAGGTATAGATACAGCTGGAAATTGGAACTGTAAAAGGGTGAAGACCACACATGTCTGCAAAATTGCATGTAGGTCCCACACCAGTAATGGCAGTATACTCAGGAACTGGAATTAGAATAGCTGTTTCAATGTGGTGCTGTCAGTACCTGCTACTTTAAAGATTACACTTCAGTAAGTCAGTTGCATACTTTGAGGTTTCTTCATGGCATGAGAGCCACGAGGGAGCTCAGTCAGTGGCGGGATGGGTGTTTCTGCACTACATACTTCATGCAGAGTGTAAGGAGCCGTACATTTTCTACACTAACCAAGGGAAAAAGTCGCAGTGGGGGGCTGCATGAGGCTCATTCTACTGACTGCTGCAGCTGCATCACTGCTCAGGGACCATTTGCTGTTTTTGTTGTTGCTCTAGATTTGCTATTTTACAAATACACCCACAGACACTACCTCCTCCAGTTTAAGAGCTGTTCACATGGTGGCTGGTTATGCTTGAATTAATTTCACAGCCTCTCAATGAGTTATTTTTCAAGTATTGTGTGATCCTCCTAAAATGTTGTGGTAATCCGTTAAATAGCACTGTACAGTTTGGACTCTGAACCTATTTTGCTAGATGGAATGGTTGTAAGTTTCCAATTAACTAAAAATTAAGCATTAACTGGAATACTTTAATTGAAAAAGATATAAAAACAATTAATTTTTACAATTAGAAATTAGTAAGTAAGTACCAGTAATTAGCTCCTATAAAGTTGTACCTTGACTTTATTTCTAGAGATTCGTAATGCCTCAGGCCTTTCTTAAATCACTCAAGCATGACAATTTCTTTCAGCCACATTAACTTTCTGTAGCTAGTGGTACTGAACTTGTTCAAGTATAATTTGCTTATGTTATGCCTTTTTGCTTACACACGTGACTAAGGCACTTTCCTCTCCACTCAGTGGCATTACTAAGTCCCTGGTTTACAGAGAAACATGCTGGGAATACAGATTATAGCTTTCATATTTTGTTTCTGTGGGCTGGGAGCTGCTATTGCTGCTACTGCATCAAATGAGTGGAAAGTCACTAGTCGAGCATCATCTGTTATCACTGCAACCTGGGTCTTCCAGGGTCTTTGGATGAACTGTGCTGGCAACGCACTGGGGGCTTTTCACTGCAGACCTCACCTTACTATCTTCAAAGTAGAAGGTAAGGAAGCATAATTTAACTGGAACTTACGGAAAACCATATATATTGCAAGACCTGAGCCTGAGGAGTAAAAGATTATTTGATTGTTATTTGTGCAAGAGATTACCTTAAAAGCATTGTGATGAATATAAGTAAAGGATCTTGTAGGCAGAATATCAGAAACAACTTTGAAGGGATGATATGTATTCCAAGAAAGAAAGTAAGCTCTACTCTGTGGTTGGTAATATATGATAAGTATACTGGACATAGTGCCAGTAATACACTGTCAGTATAAAACCTCTGTTAGCAAAGAAATGGACCAAACTGTCTTGCAGCTCTAATTTCCATGCCAAAATGGACATTCTGCTTGCTGGATGGTGAGAGGGGGAAAGATAGCAAGGTCTGTGACAGCTATCGGTGTTCTTTTTAGTATCTGAATAAATTAGAGAGCAAATAACCACATCCATGAATACTGTGCAAATACTCATATACTAGGAATTAAGTGCTAGTGTATAACAGGCTAATATTTTAACTTTAAGATAAAAGTGTGCTGTTTCACAATGTCCATTTTAATGGAAATTGTTGGATTTGTAAGCCATCTATCAGAGTGTAAAAATGAATGGAGGCTTCTTGCCTTATGTCAGAAATAGCTTTTCTCAGAGACAGGGACTAACTGTAATTGTACTATGCGGTATTTTTTGTGTTTCTCTTTATTTGTAAAGCAGTAAATGAAGAGGTTTGGGTTTTATTTTCTGTTAAGCCTTGTGACAGTAGGCAAAATAGTGTTTTCAGTGAACCTGTGTGTAAGCACTCATGAGGGCCTTGGCAGCAGAACTGCTCTCTCTGGGGTGGACAGCACACAAGCAAGATGGAGTCCGACTAGAATAGGAAAAAACACATTAATACACGAGTATTTTAGGGAGACAGAAAATAAACCCAGGCTAGACCAGAACCAGTCTCCCAAAGCTTTTATGAGACCAGAAAGAAGCACAATTCTGTTCAGATGTTAACAACGAGTAACTGAACAAAACATAAAATATAACATTGCGTGGTTGTTACCATATGGTATATTACATAGACAGGGTCATAGAGTCACGCATATATGGAAACATGAAAGCTTGAGGATGTTCCAGATCCTTACAGTTTCTTGCCTTTCATGCCCCTGACACATCAGACTACTTGCTGTGACATACAGATCAACTCTTACACATACAGATGATTTTGAGATAAAACTCAGCATAATTTCTCTACGTACTTTGTGATGCCCTGTTTCAAACCATCACAAATCACACATGAGAGATGTGAATGGATAGGAGTTTTACTTCTTTTAAAGAATGCTGTTTGTCAAAAATTACTTAAAAGCTGCAGAAACTCACACATATTTTTGAAAATTGAATATTGTATTTTGCAACCATTTATGCATTATTTCTTCCAAGATTTAAAGAAAGAAAACCAGCTCTTGTTCTCAGGCATTTTTTAAAGCAACATAAAGTAACTGGAAAGTACCATTATTGCTATTGTTAATAGCACAAAATCTGCTTTCAGAATATTCAGATGTAAACTATTTGCCACTTTGTATTGCTACTATTATTTTGATCACTGTGTGATTGAAACTGGAATAAACAGAATATGCATGTTGTGCATGCATCCTTTAAATATATGCTTAAACATCTGAGTAAGATTTTACATATTTGTTTTTTAGAGGAACATAGAGAAGAAATTCACAAATTAAAGTAGCAGACTCCTGTTCAAGTAAGAGAGTAACAAGCTGCTGTAATGACATTTAGGAAGTCTAATTTTAACTTGCCAGTGCATGCACTTGCAAAGGGTAGTGTTACATGTAGTACAAACACTACAGGGAAAGAGTGAGGTATTTAGTTTGGAAAACTTGCTAAACATAAACTCCTGATAATCCAAGGAAAACAAGCGTTCAACAGGGAAAGGGCTTTGCAATCTCACTCTCATAGACTGTAAAATAATAAAATGCTCAGATTAAAGAAGTAATGAACTCTCTGTCCTCAGAGCTTCAATATGTCATTATAAATTACATACTGGGGCCAGAGGGGGCTGGCAATATTACTTTTCTTCTGCAAATTCATCTTTTTATGGAATCTATTGGTAGTTTTTCCCATAGTCGAAGACAACTTGCACATGTTCCTCATTCCATTCCTATCTTTCCATTTTCAGGTTACCCTACAGAAAATGTTAGCAGTAACAGGAACAGTAGCAGCAACAGTATTATGTTAGTGTAGTAAGTCACTTCTACTCCAAAGCAGATTCACTTGACTGTTCAAGGTTTTATTGCAATTTTTTGCAGNATATATATATATATATAATTCCAGACGCCTTTCTCTGAGCAGGATTACCCTGCAGTCACAGGCAGTATGTAGCTATTTACCAGAACTGACTTTCAGCTCAAGGACTAGTTGTGCTGATAGGAGCATGGCCAAGGCAGTGAGAGCTCAGCTTCTGCAGTCCAGCCCAGGTGCAGATGTTGAGGCCTTCCTATTTCTGGAAGTCTGGGTTAGCGGGGCCATTCACATGTACATACATGCACATGTACATGCACATGCATTCACATGTACAGCCAGTGTGTGCTCTGCTGCAGTGACTGAAACACTCAGATGAAAGATCTTAGAGGGAGATCATGAATAGTAATAGTGTTGTAGCTACAGTCATTTAAGGCAACGTTTGTGGGAAAAAGTAATATCTTTTATTAAATCAACTGCTTTGGGAAGAGTATGCAACAAAGTCATTCATCAGATCTGACACAAATACAACAAGCTTCAAGCTAAATATTATCTGGGAACATTGTCTCTTTAGTTAACTGGGTTATGATTATCAGAGCATCAGATACACCCATGGAAATTGTATGACTAAAACCAAGGGACAAATACTCACAAGCATAAACTCACACAGTCAATAAATGCCAGAAATTAAAACCAGTAGTGAGACAATATTGTTTCAAACAGAGTAACCTTTGATGAACCACTCAGTCCTTATCAGTAAGAAAGATCCACGAAGAGCCTTCAAAGGGTGAGCCTGAGGACTGAGCTCTGGAATCATGAACTCCCGAAAGATACTGACTTTTTACAGCAGAGTTTCCACCCTAACTACCCAGTGCTCCACAGGCAGTAATTAACCCCTCTTCTCATTCCTCTCATGCATATAATTCTGAATTCTTACAATAACAGAATTATCCGGATTTGACAAGAACTAACTTTAAGCTATCTAGCATGGCTTAGACACTTTATTTGGGTATTTTGGCTTCGGTCATGTTACAGAGAGCTGTTTCATTCATATAAAATAGAGAAATGCAAATAGTCAACTGAGCTGTGTCCACACCTGTTCTGTATGATGCTTCCTTAGTCTGTCAGGACAGCCTCTAGGCTTCTTCAAACAGCTAGGTAGGCATTTTTTATGCCTTGCCTATAGAGCTGTTTCATGACTCCTCTGCACATTGTGTTTTTCCATGCCATGAGTTCGGGGAGGTGTACCAGAAACAAGGAGGAATTTGCTTCCTTGAACCTTTGTTTTTTTGAGCCTCGGATCTCCTGCTGACATCTTATCAGCGCCTGTTTTGGCAGAGCCTGATGGGGCAAATAGTGCTATCCAGATGTTAGCCAACATGGAACAGGCAATGCCCAGATGTTCTGGGTCACATCAGCAAACAGATTCGGAGCTGCCTTCTCATGACACCACCACTGCAATGCAGCTAAGTAGTGCAAAGGAAGATAATACAAGACAACTGTTATTGCAGCACCTGTACCCAGAATAGGCCTGCATAGTCAAACATCATTTGGGTTCATCAGGGTGTGGAGAGCAATCCCAGTCAGGCTTCAGGGTGACACTAGCAACTTTCCCAGAGAATTCAGCTTAGAGCAGGAAAGGACTGATATGACACTGTCGCTTACTTGACAAAAACTTACTGCCAGGGAAAGCACTCTATGCATTTGATTGGTGCAAGTCAACGAGCCAGCCAGATACACACACGGTGGCCAAGGCCGGGCTTCTCCTCAGCCTAAGAGGAGGGCACTTAGTGCTAGATCCCGCAGGGGCCAACACCACAGCTTGACACCCATCCTAAGTGGGTTTGCAGGGGTTCAGGCTGCGTGAGGGCTGTGGATAGGGCCTGTGCTCCTGCTCCCCGCTGCTTGGCAGACCCCATGCCCCTGCCTGCTGTCCCTGCCCGGTGCCCCTGCCCGCTGCCTCCCCCGGGGCCGGCGGGAGCGCTCCTCTCTCCATGGTGCTGCAGGAGCGGCCCCGGGGCAGCGCCGGCCGCGCCCGCGGGTGGTGCCGCCCCGCCCGGCTGGGGACAGCCAGCTGCCCAGCTCCCTAAAGAGGCGGAGGGGCTCCCCTCGGCTTGCCCCGGGGGAGTAGCCCCAGGAGAGGAGAGGTTTAACTGTGCCCGGAGCCCGGGCAAGCAGCAGCTGTGTGCGCTTTTGCGGGGTCGCAAGGCAAGGGGCCAGGCCGTCAGCCCGGGGTGATTGGCTACAGCTATCATCAGCTGTGAAATCCACCGGGACGGCTTTCTTCTGGCTGATGGTCATCCTCAGGGGACTCTGCCGAAAGATGCTCCGGGTAGTCAAAGGGACAGAGTCACGGCAGTCATGATCTAACCCCAGCTGGTAAGCAGGCAGCTGGTCACTTATTCCCCAAACACCCTCGATGGGATGGGGAGGAGAATCAGGGAAACCTGTAGGTTGAAGTAAGAACAATTTAATCATAGATATAAAACAAAATATAACAATAACAAAAATAATAGCAGTAACACTAATAACAATAGGGGGAAAAAAGAGAGAGGAATAAAACCCAGGAAAAATAAATGATGCACAGTATAAATGCTCACCACCCACTGACCGATGCCCAGCTCATCTCTGAGCAGCAATCAGTCCCTCACAGACAAATTGGGGAGTTTATATGCTGAACATGATAGTCTGTCCCTTTGGCTATTTTGGATCAGCTCTGCTTTCTCCCAGCTTTTGGTGCACTTCCTCACTGGCAAAGCATGGGAAACAGAAAAGTCTCTGACACAGAATAAGCACTACTTCACCAGAACTAAAACATCAGGGGGTTATCAACATAATTCTCATTCTGAATACAGAACACAGCACTGTACCAGCTACTAGGAAAAAAATGTCACTCTAACCCAGCCAAACCAGAACACAGGATGCAATATTAAGGTCAGAGGATAACTGTGCCAAAGAACCTTTCTGTAGCAAGCAACTCCTTCTAGGGAAAGTGCAAACTGAAGGGAGGTATGACTGATCTGTGTTTGTTAGGCTGAGCCATCCCTCTATTAAGCTTTTCTGCTCAATGGGTACAGCATCCATTTGGTGACTTAGAAAACCCAAGGCAAAACAGCATTGGTAAAGTTGTGTCAATATGAAAAAGGAAATATATACAATAGCATCAATAGCTCAAATTTGGGGAAGGTGAGCATGAAACACAGACAAAACTCCTCTCAGATTTTTTTAATGGCTTCATTCCTATGGCTTAATTTCTTAAAGTACTCTCCATTTTTCAGCAGGCAGAAAGATCACCACTTGAAATGCTGATTTCAGCATGGGGCCTTTTGTATATGCATAGGAATAGGATGTCAGGTCTTGATAATGAAAGGTTCTCCACTCTCACAGTTTGCCTCTCCATTGTAGCAAGGGTATTTGCAAGCTCATGGCCTCTCTTCTGACATTAGATGACTGAGTCTGCTCCCCACTCAAACAAGATAGCCTGAAACACGTTTGGTTCCTAGAGGAGGCTGGTAATGCACTAAAAGTCATAAAACGTCATGACTATATACAGCAAATACTTTTGGAATCTCTTATATTGCATATCATTACCCCCATGCCAAAAATTAATGAATAAAGTAAATTAAACAGTTCAGCATAGGTAGCAGTTAGCCAGAGACATACTGTGCCTTATTGTTTTGCTGATTTCCAGTAAGAAAGGGAATTGATTCTTATGCAGCAGAGCCATTCACAAAGCAGCCTCTGGCAGAACAGATATGAACTGAAGGAGGTGGCAAACTCCCATGTATCCAAGAGATTTTTCCCACAGGGAGCTCCAGCAGCAGCTTTGCAGTAGACACAGAGCAAAATCCAGGGCTATCAATAGAATGATAAGTTCCAGAGGAAACTCCCCAGAGGCAGAACAATTCAGTGAAACCTGGATTTCTGGATCTCAGAGCTGATATATAGGTTAAAGATTTTGAAGTGATTTTCAAGGATTCCTGCTGCCAAATATTGCCTTCTGGTTGAGCTCTTTGATTCCAAGATTCTAAACCACAATGAATCACTATTTACTGCTGTTTATTATGCAGGCTGTCTGGCTTTGGCCAATTACAACCAGAGTAGTCCAAAGGTGTGTGCAGACTGGAAGGATATGTGCCTACTGGGGAATCTGCAGCCAGAAAGATACAGAAAAGGAGTCCAAGAACTGCAGGACTAGACTGCATGGGGCCAGATGGAAAACACTGAGGGTGGAGCCTTCAGAGACTGCTGCCAGTTTTGGGAAGGGAAAAAGGACAGATTCTTACACTGCTTTAAAATCTTCAGTGCTACAGGAAAACACAAAACCTTGCAGACCAGTCCTCCTTTTTAGCTTGTTTACACCTGGCAATTTGACAGCACCTCTGTAATCCTCTTTTTGTGCTCTGAGCCTTCTGTCTTCCCACTGGACAAGGACAGAGGTTACAGTGCTGGGATTTTTTTCACTTCTGTCTAGATCTGATATCTAGACAACAGTAATGTTGCTTTTGCTTCTATTCACTCATCTTTACAGATTTTTGCCGCCCAGAGTGGTCTTCATTTGAAGAAAATCACTGAGGGAACCTGAAAGCTGGAAAGTGCTGCTATTTTTTAGTGTGGTCCCCATGCAGCTGGTGCAAGGACAGGAATGCAAAGCTTGTCATTTGGGCATTAATAACAAAGCTCTTTCATCTCCTAATACTCACATCAGGATAGATTGTTATCTCCACTTTGCTTTTAGCTTTCTTTGATTACTGCTACATAGCAGCAGAGAGTGTACTGCAAAATGAATAGGACTCAGCAGTAATTGGTATGCAGCCAATGTCTTAAAATATCTCTGTTCAAACAGGTTTTGTGCCCTGGTCTGCCTTGTGAGCACTGAGGTGGGTGAGGGGACTTTTCCTCTGGCATATGTTGAGGAGCTGAAGGCCAATGTACCTATTCTTATCTTTTTAGCAGTCATGCTACAACCAGAGCTTCATTCCAAGTTCAGAGATACAATCCATTTCACTTTCACAAGTCCCTGCAGCAGGAGGGCAAAGGAGACCTGGCAAAACCAGGTGTGGTAGGCAGAGGGTAAGAGAAGGAGACTGAAGAGCTGAATTTGTAAATCATTAAAGCTGATGATTTTGAAATTCACACTGCTGAGATTTAAGCTCTTAAATATTTAGTTTTCCATCATGGAGTGGTGCAAGGCAGAGGAGAGAATCTAAGCAAATAGCTTGAGAATGAGTATGGGGAAATGTAGGGAAAAAATATATGTACATAAAAGCCTCTCCTACAGTTATTACATGGAGTTGGCTAGGCAAGTAAGAGTCACATGCCCATTGGCAGAGAAAGCAAACCACTCCACCATCAGTAGGGTTATTAAATCCACCAATGCATGTGTTATCCTATCTCTCAGAGTACTTACACACAGCTTTGCAACATAAAGCAAGATGCCACATGAGCACAGCCATTTAATTAGAGATATGCACATGGGATTCCTCCCCATATCCCACATGCACCAAGTCCTACAGTGTCTGGTTATCCTTGTAAGCCTTCCCTGGAGTGGGTGCCATGGGGCTCTCTGCTGGTTTAGAGGCTGGTCAATGTATTCCCTTTGGTTTTTCATTGACAGAAATTAAATCAAATGCTTGGAGCAGAGGTTTTGCCAGAGACAATTCAGGACTCCAGAACCCCACTTTCTTAGGGTACTTGACTCAGTCCTGGTGCCAGTACTGTAAGAGACCTCTGGTTGTGCCCAGTAGATTCCCATAATCCACCCAATCTTCTTTCTACAGATGACATTGGAGCCTGGATCTCCTGTATGACTTTCCTCTTCAGGGATGCATTTCCTAAAACAGGAAAGGGAGACAGCACATCACCTCAGATGTCCATGCCTTAATGTAGGACATTCTTAAGTTCTAGAGCACTTCCCTATTGCTGAATGGAAAGCATTTTTATTTTCAGTCCAGCAAAGCACATGCTGAAATTCAGGTACATGCAAAGTCTCCTGAAAATATTTCATTCATATCTCCCCTTAAATAGCTTGTGCTGGTCATCTAAACATTTGCCATTTACATTTCTAAAAAAATTACCTGAAACATTTAAAAAAGCGGAGGCACTAAGCACTTCTAAAGACCACGCCCAAGTCTACTGACACATTCATTTGACAGGTATGTTTCTTGTTTACTGTTAACTTTTCTGAAGAAAATGTGTGTTAGTCTGGAGGTAATTAACCAAGTCCTAATAAAATACCTCCTGAGGATTAACCTGCATAAAGGCAGAATTTTCAAACTGCACACCCTGAGCTAAGATATGTGGTACTGTTGAACAGTTTTCTGTAATCAAGTCTCCCATGTGGAAGATTTTTAAACTGTACACTGTCAACTGGATGTGTCATTAATATTATTTTATAAGATTATTTTAGGTTAGACTACAAATTTTCACTTCTAGCCCTCCCCACAAAAGTTAATCATAGAGAATCTGCTGGTGTTTAAAGGAGTGCAACTGTATAACCTGACAGTCAAAGTGCAAAGCAAAACCAAATACTTGAAGATTCTCATTCATATGATTTCATAATAATATCTACTGGTTTTCTACCAGGTCCACTCCAACAATTTTTATAGTTGCTATTACTTTTGTATCCAGCTAAGATGTAGGGCTACTCTTCTGCAGATACCAGTCAGAAACAAAGATGTGTCTAGGGCTCATATTCAGGGCAATGCACACTGAATCATATTTCCAAAGGAAACGAGAGCTCAGGAGTTCTAAATTTCCTCTGTAGATGGAAATCTGCCAAAATCTTATGTTGTTTGGAGACGGCCTTTTCCTTCTTCACAAATGAATTTCTAAACAATAACACAGAATGTCACATAAAAGCCTTTCTATTGATATTTCATCCTGTAAGCAGCAAAAGCAGAAGCCAAACCCCAGCCAGTAAGCAACAGTGAAAGTGACTCTCTGTCCATATCTCTGTACAGTGTTTATTGGGCCACCAGGTGAACCAGATTCTTAGATGTATAAACAGCTTCTCCGCTGCAAGCTCACCTTGTGCCCAAGCTGCTGCTGCAGGCTGGCATCCCATCCCAGCAAACATCACACCAAACATCCTGGGCTCTAAGTCAGTCATCTTTTGGTAAAAACAGAAATAGTTATCTCACAAAGTGGGGAAAAGAGGTAATTTAATTAATTAACTAACTAACTAACCATTGATGGCATCTGGCTTTTCCATATCATACTTTTAATGGAAATGTTCCACCTTAAAAAACAGCAGATACAACTATATATTCCAGCAAAATTAATGCAATAGACAATTTAATTTACACCACCCTTCAACATCCTCATGCCACACATAATTTTGTTTTACTCAGTGGCTATTACAAAACCTCCAATGTCATGCTTACTTAACAGAAACTCAGTTCTTCGCAGAAATGCAGCATTTTCAAGAGTCACTGCCTCTTGTGCCTCAAGGCTCCGATCCCCTCTGTGGCCAGGACACCCTGCACTGCCATAGCCATACTTTGGCCTGGGCTTCACAAGAGGGTGCAGACACCCCCAGCCCATGGCTCAGCTAATCCTTCAGAGCAGTAAGGCTCCCCCTCCCCTGCCCTGGCTGGTGGTGCTGGCCCCTCTTGAGGGGCTGTGCTGGGCAGACCAGGGAGAGAGGCAGGAGGAGAGATGGCAGCTGAAGCCAGCAGGCTGCAGTGGTGTCTGCAGGCAAACTGCTGCCCAGATTTGTGTCTGAGGGATGCAGAGGGCAGCGAGGGGGATGGTGCACACTGTGGTGAGGCCTTCCCCTCTCTCCCCTCGGCACGCACGGAGCAGGACACTTGGTGTGTTAACAGAAACAAGCCAACATTTCCAGCCAAGGTACTTAACTCCAGTCTGTTTGCCAAGTGGCTTCACTACCTTCTTTGGTTAAGGTTAAGAGAAATGTTGTTGTTCAAAGGAGAAAACAAGTGGAGGTGTTTTCCCCCCTCACCCTTCCTGTCTACAAATTCAGGCATCTCTGCTCTGCAGTTCCTTATAAACAAATGAGGGAGCTTTTGTGGAGCCTGTTGATAAGAGGTACTCCACATCACGCCACATCCCACCAACATTTATTATTATTTTTATGTATGCAATAATATGCAAATGTTCGAGTGCTTCCTAAGGTCACTCACTATTTGTGCTGCAGTGAGGTGATTGCTCTGGTTACTGCAGAGGCCTAAGGGCAAGTTCAAGGCAGAGTAGGACATGACAGGTTTTCAGGGCCAGCTGATAAGATTTTCACCTATCAGCAAGATCTGTGTGTGCAAGACTCAGATACGACCTGGTGAAAGGAGAGTCAGGGAGATAGGAATGGCTTTTTCCTGGGAATAGTTTACAAGGAGATAAAACACCTGCAGACAAGGATATCGAGTGTGGTGTACAACAGCTTGGTTGTAGGACAGGAAGAAAACTAAAAATACAGGGAGTGCAGCTGTCCAGAACACATCAGATCATTAGGAAAGCAGAAAATGGGCTTGTGAGGTGCCAGGCTTTGTGTTGACCCAATGGTGACAATTTGGCTACCACTTTTATTACAAGAGGGACTGGACCCAAGTTCTCAATTTCAGCAAAGTCTACCCACTCATCTGGGAGAAATTAGATGGTTTCCAAAAATTTCTAGCCTTTTAAGTAACAGAATGAGTGAGACCTCTTACCTAAGGACTCTGAATGCTTTCAGTCAACTGTTCTTTACAATTTTACACCTTGGAAAGTCTCAAAAATCTGTATCTAACAACAGAGATCCATGTTGTGCCCACTTGTTCACACACATTCACAGCACATGGTTATAATTCTTAATACTGAAGTGAAAGTACTGCTGAAGGAAGGACAGGAATTAGGAAGAAAATAAATGTATGGAAGACCTGCAAGACTCCTGAGAGGATCTTTACAATAAGAAGGAGCGATGAGAAAAAGTCTGCTTCCAACCAAGATTTTTTTCTGCTATGCATGAGTCATCCAAAGTGGATTTTAGAGCCAGAGATTTTTTTTCCACTGGCAGTGCTCACTTTTCTCAGTAAGTGAAAGCAATATCATTACTTCAGGGTCTGAAGTTCACTGGGTTGCATCTGCTTTCACTCAATTCTACCAACAGCAATATTTTTGAAATGGATTTATTTCTTTTTGTTTTCCTTCTCTCTCAACATCTCTGCAGCCTTACTGTCTCCTTCATGCTGCTAGCAGAGACAGGATCATAAATTAGGTCAGTGCTGTGTCTGACCTGGTAGTTGCTTAGGTAGTCCTAAATTTTTATAATTTATCCTCTCCTTTTCCTCAAAACATCGACCTTCTCCTTTCTAAATAACTTACTGGAAACTCAGCAGAAAATTAATTTCCTCAAGCTTCTAGTCAGCTATGGGAGCTGTATAGATGGACCAGCAGGGATCAATCCAATATCCAGGATCCTCTCAGCTGAAATCAGTATACATATAGATTGTACTGTTTTGCAAAACAAAAACAAACAAACAAACAAACAAACAAACAAACAAACAAACAAACAAAAACCCCGCGCCTTTTTAAAATTAGTCTGTAAGATGTGAGAGGGCTTCTGTTTGACCCAAGCAAAGCCTCTGCTGCTGTTGTGTGTCCACTTTGGGTACTGCACTTGATGCACGATGCAGAACACTTGGAAAGGGCATGCAGATAAAAGCAACTAGAATCCCTCAAGTTTATGAAACATGATCTATGAGGAAAGACTGGGAGAGTTGAGACTGTTTAGTCTAAAGAAGAGTAGACTAGCTGTAGGCACAGAGATAGTCTTGAAGTATGTAATAAGTGACTGAAAACAGGAAGAGTATAATCAGTTCCTCATGTCCAGTGGTAATACCACAGGAAATGGTGAGGCTGGATTACCACGAAGAATTAAAAATTAGCAGTTTTATCATTCTGCCCCAGAAGCAGCTGCCCTTTTTTGTCTGTGTATGGATAGCCTGCCTCTAAACCTTAGCTCACTTTTGTTACTCTGCAGTTGTTTTACTCTGTGATTATCTCTGATGTCTATGATATCTATGATATCTGAATCAGCTCAGCCTTATACCCCATGTTCAGTTCTAGCTGCCAGATGTGAAATGTGCCCCTTTAATGTCTTCACCTTTTCTCTCTCTGGGACTCCTCCTTGCAGCCTGTTACGGTGGAAAGCCATAATTCAGAAAATAAAATTTATAAAGCATCTAATGTCCACTTGTCAGTAGCCCTTGATCTACAAAGGTCTTTTAGTGAACTTTTGATTTGCAAAGGCCAGTTGGTATCAAATTCTCTTGTACTTTTTTAATAAGTATTTCCTACCTTTTTTTCTGAATTTGGAGTGGGCATTTTGCTCTGTGGTTGAAGAGCACTGAGCTCTGTACAACACATTTGATGCCCATGATTTGGCCTAGATGTTGCTGAGAGATCTACAGCCCTAAACAAGGACAGCAAATTCACATTCATCCTATTTCACTTCCCCATGTTATTTTTACTGCCACACAATATTCTAGCATATCTGAAAGAGTCCAAAAGAGAAGGGGGGCTGGGTAAAACAATATAGGCCAAACTCCTAGAAGTACTCAAGATGTACATTATCCTTCTTCTATCACATATAAGAATCTTGGATTGTGTGGGTCCTCCACTTCTCCTTTCTCCCTGCCTGGGAGATGTTATCCTGGTTCATCAGGCACTTGAATCTGGATATAGATGAGGTGCTAAAGTTGAGCACTGGAACTTAAACAGGGGTTTAGAATTTATCCCAGATCATTTTAGACTTCAGTGGTGTAAAAAGTTGTGTATTAGCTAATCACCCTGTTGTCATTTTACAGTCAACAGGAACAGGGAATCCTGTTCCCTACTGGCACAGGTTCTGTCTTATCCCTGGGACATGCCTACAGCAGGTCAGAGGAGCAGTCTAAATGTGCAAATTGACAGTAAAGCAGATGGATTATTAGTGAAGGTATGAGCAGACTAAGCAGGATTTAACTGAGTCCTATCCTGACTCAGAAGAAAGGCATGTGGATCCCCATAGCTCAGATCAGTTGGATGTAATTAATTCCTAGAACTTTCACTCCAAACATGAGTGCACATGGAAAGCAATTTCCTTCTCTCCTTCTGCAGCTAATTTTCCCATATTTCACATCTCTCCTCTCTCCTAGTCTGTGCCTGAAGGGAGCAACACTTTCACCAAAAGCTGCTGCAGCCTTTAAATTTTCACCTCAGATCAAGGAGCCCCTCTTCATCCCACATCATGCAGTCTTCACCGAATAGACCTTTATCACACCAGGACTCAGACTGTCCCTGATGTGCAAAGCCTTGTCACCTCCTCTTTCCCCACAGCCCAGGTGCCTCACTGAAGTCCATGTTCTTTAGCTATAGCGTGGTGATGGGTGTGAGTATGGGAAACAAGTCTCTGATAGGTATTTGATGAGAGCTAGCATCTCACTCACATAAGAGGTAGTGCCAGCTATTCCAAAAACAGCCTGCCATGTCATCCTTTGATCAAGCTTTTACATAAAACATACTCTGTGTGCTCATGTGTGCACACAAATACAAGTTGTCCCTTGTTTCCCTTGTTAAAGATGCTTCACTAGAATCTTGACAAGTTTTCCACGAATGTCAGACTGGTGGAGAAGTAGTTACAGTGGGCAAAAAGACTGATCAAGAGGAGGGGCTGGTTAAGCTCAGTTTTGAAGGCTACATCATTACCAGGCAGCTTTTAGGATTCAGTGGACATTTTCATAAAGTGTTTAATAGTTAGAGGGAACTGAAACTCTCTAAACCCTTTCCAAAGGAGTCCTTTGTTGAGATGTTGGCAGTATATCTCTGGCTGGAGTCAAATAAATTAGTCATCAGATAAATCAGTCATGCCAACTATAAGAGTGACACCAAAATAAACAGAATGTTTTAGTCAAATCCATGAAACAAAAGGAACAGCAAATCACATTTAAAATTCCCCCATGTAATTGATGCATAATTAAGCTTCTAAACATGAATGCAAGTGTGCTTGCAGAGTATGTGACGACGAAGATTGTATCTTTGAAAGTAAATGGGGATCTCCAGATGCAATTAAAAGTAATTTCTGAGTTGACAGTTCCAAATTCCTACTGGCAAAATCCAAGGAATTCAAAGCCTGAGTAATTCCTAAATTACTACAGTTTTGATGCCAGGGAAACTCCACAGATTTTGTTGGAGTTACATCAGACTCAGACTTCATGAGGCAAACAGAACTTACTCCTTTTAGAAACAGGTTGTCAAATACTTTAAAAAGAAAATGTCAGAAAACGTTTATGGAAATCACTTTCTACTGATACAAGAACAAAATTTGGGGGATGTGTAATATAAGGTAACATCTGTTGAGACAAGGCAACACCAGTGCTTTATCCCAAATGTGCTGCTTTAAGTAATCTACCTTATTAGTCTAAAATACACAAACAGCCTGAACTCTTTTAAATTTTTCTTGTCCTAAAATAATAATGGTGATGTTCTTATCATTAATCCACTTATGATTAGCTCATAAATTAATTATTATTGTAATATAAAATATTTTTTTAAGGCCACTTTTTTACCTGTGTCCTCACACCACTCCTCTGAATGCCTGTTAGTCTGGCAAAGGGCACAAGTCCTGGAAGGGAAGAAGCAGGGCATGTGAAAAACAAGCAGTGCAACTAGGCAGCAACTTGTGGGAGAGAAGAAGGACTGCTTTTAATTGGATTGAGGCAGTTAAAAATGTTGTGAGAAAGCTTTTCTTATCTACTTAGTGTTTGTTTCCCAATAGCTGCTATTTCAGCCCAAAATACTACACTTTGTGTGCTTAATGGCAGGAAAGTAAGCAGATTAACTGGCTTTGTGCATAGAGGGTTCAATTCTCATGGGCTTCAAATGTCTGCCCTGAGATCTGGCAATGTGACCAACAGTAGTTCTTAAGTTTGGCTTCTTTTTTACAGTAGTTCATATACTATTGAATTCCGTAACTAGGTTTTATTCTAGCAATAAAGTTACATTCAATCTCTTGAATGATAAAACTGTATTTGCATTGGAAAGCCTGTGCCACTTTCATTTTTACCATAAACCACAGAGATTTTAGAACTGACAAGGACTAGGAGGAAAATACAGCTCTGTAGGTGCTTAGGACATTTGTGAATCTGATTCTGCTTCCTGAGATATTTTCTCTGCTCAGTTGTCATCTAAATTCACATATTTGGGGCAATAGGTCTCTCTGATGCAGTGCTCTGCAAAGGAGCCAACCAGAGGCGTTGTGCTCTACTTGCACTTATCAGGAACTATTGAAACCTGAACAAAAGCTGGTTGCCTATTATTGGCTTCTAGGAATACGTCCTGTAATTGGCACTGTGCAAACACAGAGCACAAAGCAGCTCTGTCCCAGAGTATTTATAATCTAGGGAGCAAATTTCTAAAGAAGTGGGTAGGTTTATGGCAAAATGGAGGAGGAGGAAGGAGGTAGAAGAGGGGAATCAAGCTTGTTTGATCACACTGCTTCAAAAAAGAGCAAAAGAAAAAAATATCTTTTGGATTGGTGGGGTTTGTAGGCTGTTTGCAAGACTGTTCCTCCAGGGCACTGAGAGTTACTCCACCAGTAACTGCTGCATCTCTTGGCTTGGAATAACGTCAGTCAAAACCAAGAAAGTAC
Organism: Chaetops frenatus; assembly: GCA_013400775.1. Taxonomy (NCBI): domain Eukaryota; kingdom Metazoa; phylum Chordata; class Aves; order Passeriformes; family Picathartidae; genus Chaetops; species Chaetops frenatus. The sequence continues at coordinate 83,631 of VZTR01028851.1, read as the reverse complement.
AGGATCCCACCTCTCCACTTGAAATGCTTTATAGCTTATAGCTCTTTGTCATCTTGAAGAAAAGGATGAAAATGTCCAGTCAGACTGCACTCAGAAAGGACAACTAGAAATGAGCTAGAACCCTTTGTCACAGCTGGAGCACAAGATAGGATATTACATCAGTGACAGCAGCAGCTGGGGGCTTGGTGAACCCACTTCTCTCCAGTGCCCATGGGGCTTGTAGACCTACTGGAATGAGTCCAGAGGAGGGCCACTAAGTTGATCAGAGGGCTCAAGTACCTCTCCTGTGCAGACTGGATGAAACAGTTGGGCCTGTTCAACCTGGAGAAGGGAGGCCTTGCAGGAGCTTTCCAGCACCTAAAGGAGGCCTGCAGGAAAGCTGGAGAAGGACTTTTCCCAAGAGCATGCAGTGGTAGGAAAAAGGGGAATGGCTTTAAGCTGACAGAGGGCAGGTTTAGATAGATCTAGAGAAGAAAGTCTTTACTGTGAGTTTCTTGAGGAGAGGACACTAGACAACAGAGATTTTCTGGGAGAAAGATGTCTTTAAATTTTATTCTATTCAAACAACAAATCCAAGGTTGAGAAGAATATGGTCAGGCATTTTTGCCTTTGTGATCATACAGATTCTCAGTAAGATCACAAAGGCAAAAAGTCTCAGTGGAGGAGATTCCTCATGCTGTCCCTTACAAAATTATTCAGGAGGTTGTCAGTTGATACAACTGAAGAAGTGATAGTCGTTCTCACCAATAATGTGCTCTTAATCACATATTTTGAGATCTCTATACCATAAACCAATTCGAATTTTCCCCTTTGTACAATTCATGCATCTCCTACTGTTCTTTTCTCTTCTGGAAAGTATGTTTTGATGTAGACACCAGTCTAGTCCTAATTATCTGACCAGGAATTAGATGAGTTGGCCACTTACCCAAGTTCTGTTATATCTAGGAAGAAACAGATAATTTCTGTGAGTTTCTACATTGCCTTTCTATCAATAATTTATTTATAAAATCATAGAATTATTGAGGTTGGAAAAGTACTCCATGATCAAGTCCAATCTTCAGCTTTTATCATCATCCATTACATGTATATGACAGAAGCTGTTATATAGCCAGTTACAGCAGAAACTAAGGTCCAAGAAAGAGCTACTAGGGGAAGAACTTTATGTAAATACATCAAGAATTGGCCCACTGGAATGATTAATAAGGTTGATGTGGTCCTTTAGGATAAACATTCTTGAAAATTTGATTTGGGGATCCACAAATTACTGTGCACACAAAAAATCAAACTTTTCTCACCTACAGAGAAAAAGGAGAAGAAAGTGTCACTTTACTCAGGCACAGGTGTTTCTTCTTTCTCCTGTTCCCCTTGCTGTTTATACTGGTATGATCAACTGGACTTTATTTGGAAAGAGGAGAGGTTTTACAGTAGATAATCCTTTTTGTCCTTTAAATGCCTAAGAACCTTGTTGTTTATCTGTGAGTTATTTTCTATGGTCTTATTCCTATTTCTAGAGATTCAAAAGTTCACTGGTAAAAACCAAAAATCATATTATTAGGCTATTTGGTCCAATTATGACTAAGACATGTAAGAGTATACAAACCTGGTAAGGTTTCCACAACATGTAAAACATTATGAAAGTTTCTTTACAAGTTTTATTTGAAATGCTGTGTTGCACCACTCTTGGATGCTGATGTATGTGATTAAAGTTTAAACTTACACCCAGCACTCATTAATCTGCCTATAGCTTCCCTCAGCAGTATCAGTGTAAAGGTATACACCAAATCTGATATAACTAACCCTGTTTAAGTAAGTTTGGAGTATAACATCTCATTTAAAGGGGGGATGCACTTCCTTTTATGTGCCTGGGAACTGCAGAGGAGGCTTCCTTGGAGCACTGTGACCCATCATGTCTGGGGCAGCACCTGCTCTCAGACGGAGCATGTGGGGGCTGTCGGGGAGTTAGGTGTGAGGCTAAAAATCATCTTACAAATAATGTGACAGAATTGGGAATAGTTTAATTTACATGCACATTGTTTCAACAGCTTGTGCTGTAGCTCTGCCAGCAACAATAGGGTTCCTATTTGCTTGCTGTGCTAATGAAGGATGAAAAGCAGCAGGTTCAGCACAGACCCCTGCAGACCCCTCTGAGGGCATCGTGGCCAGGAAGGTACTGACGATTCAGTGATTGTTTGGCATCCTGCCTTAGGGTGTTTTCAGCAAACCTCATTTTGTCTCTATTGACTGTGAAAACTCAAGTTATACAACATTTAAGTACTCCTTTCTACCCAACTGTCCTTCTAATCTTTTAGGAAAGAAATTAGATTGATTTGGCATAGCTAATTTGTACTGACTGTTACACATCTCTTCATTATTTTAAAGGTATTTACAAATAGTTAATTTCAGGACCTTTTAAAAGAAAATCCATTCATTGATACTTCGTGTTTTGGGGGTGTTTTAAAAAAGTTTGGCCCTGGTCACCTTTCTCTATGCTTCTGCCATTTAAAAATCCTCCATGAACCTGTGAAGGCTCCATCTGTGGTACAAAATAGAGCAGAGCAAACTGGTAGTCGGGATTGTTCAGGGCACACTCCAGAGCAGATATGTGTTGGGGAGAGACAGTTAGTCTCAAAGTGAGCCATAAAGTTTTACAACTGGCAACCAAGGTCCAGTGCCTGAGCTCATTGCTTGGACCTTCTTTATAGAAAAGCATGCACGTATTGAAAAGTGCATTAACTTCTTTAAGGCTGCTTCAGACTCGTTATCTCATTCCAGGCTATTTATAGGACATTTGCCTTGTCCTCATAAAACAACAGCCAGAAGTGCAGCACAAGGGTGAGCTGCCTTGGCAAGTTGCCCACTGAGTAAATTCCTGCCCCATCAGTGTGCCCCCAAGATATAAAGAGAACGTAGCAAGGGCAGAGAACTTTACCCAGAGAGATTTTGCTGCCACTTCTGATCTCCAAAAATCTTTAAAATAATTTTCTGCCTTTAAAACACTTTTTAGTGTAAAAAGAACGCTACAAACAGGTGGAGTTACAAGGTCACACATGCCACAGACCTTCAAATATGTAGTATTTAGAAATCACCCTGAGATTTTGGCTCTGTGCCTGTATGTAGGTATTTCTCAGACAGCATTTTTGCCTGATCCCTCACAAGAGAGCAGACAGAAGTCAGGAAGCGTCAGGTCACATATTTACTTCAACTCATAGCTTATAACATCAGACAGGAAGGTATCTCTTTGAAGACTTGCTGTCTACCACTGTCAAAGTGTCCTGGATGCTTTCATCGCTCTCTTTCATGCCCAACTCTTACTTTCAAGGTAGCTTTTGAAGGCTAAAGGAAGACTTCCCAGAAAACAAAGCAGCAAAGTCTCCTGACACACACAGTCTAAGACAAATTTGCCCTGCTGTCCTTCACTGTATGAGAGTTTCAGACTGGAATGTTGTGAAGGTTGTCCAAATCTCACACAGTACTACACAGAGGCATAGAGAACAAGCCATGTGTCTCACCTTCAGGTTTTGCTTAGCAAGATCTGGCAGCCTATTTTCGCAAAAAGCTTGCTCTTGATCTCTCCATGGATTCTTTGGATCTGCTTCCCTCTAAAGGCCATTCAGTGAATAATTGTATTGTCCTGAGTGTCGATCAAGTCTTAAGGTCAAACCATTCTCAGATGTATTCCTCATCTGGAGAGGTGTTTGAGCTCTATGAAGGAGAGAAATAAATACTTTCAGGGTTATTTCTTGTTGTAAGACATCTTAAATGAAATGATGTATCAGTAAAGGCAGAGATTTGCATCAGCAAGCAGGGGTTTTCATTATAAAATCTATCTAAAAATGAATGTCAAGCACACATGATTTTATAGTTCCTTATTGCACAGAAAAGTGAACCACAAAAAGTGAACTGGTTTGTCCCAGGCAGAAATCGGGATCTGGCCATCGTTGCTCCCAATCCCATGATTAGAGGAGTAAGTGATTCTCTCCAGAGGGGATGAGGCATTTGACCTCTCAGGCATAGCTGCAGTATTGCTGCAGTTTCATGTGATCCCAGGTAAGGAATTCAGTGCTGTAGCAGAGCTTGGGCAGACTGTCTCAGATCAAAAGGTGAATTGCTCCTGCAGCTGAGAGGCTCAGATATGCCGTGAATCTGAGTCCTTTAATTGAGGTGTTGGACTTGCATTGAGCTCAGTGGATAAAGAGAATCCTAAGCTGAAATTGGTCATTTTGCCTACTAGGTGAAGGAGAAAAACAAAAAGAGATGTTTAAAGTATACCTGATTGTTTTTTGGGCAGACTGTGGGAAATAGGACAATCCCTAAGTATACTAGTAATCTGAGTAATAATCATTGTCAACCTGCATTTTCACACAGATTCAGCACTGTATAGGCATCTCTGGAGGGGAGGGGATCACATTTTAGGAAAATGGAGTACATGTGTCCAGTCCTCTCTGCAGAGGGAGCACAGGAAGGTACACTCCTGAATTAAATTGAATGAATCAGGGCCTGAAAGAAAGGTTCATACAACTTAGGTGGAAGGGAAGAATTGAGGTATTTAAACACAGGACATCTTAAAAGTCCTTAAAATACCTGAAACTTTCTGCAGGCCTGGCAAATACGGTAGAGAAGCCACACATCCCCCAGTCAGGGCACTGGAATCTGCTTTAGGATAATTTGAATGGCACTAGCCTTGTATTCTTATGCACCTGAATCGCTCCTTAGCTGTTTTGTCTACTAGTATTGCCCTAACCAGAGAAGAAATTTTCATTTGGGACTGCCTCTTCTCTCTCTGCAAACTATAAGAATCTGCATAATAAATTTGAGGCAAAGAAGCTGGCTAAGCTGCGTCCTGCCCTGATATAAAAAAGTAGCTGCAGGGCTTCTTATTAATGTTTTAGTCCCCTCCAGGTGTAGTATGCATCCAGGTGGCTCCCAGCTATCTGGTGTTGGGTTCTTAGAGACTGAAATCTCCAGGTGCATTTTCCCACACTGACTGGGTCTTCACCAGGCCCTTCATCATCCTCACCATCATTGTTCACACCATGTAATTTATTTCACTTACAGCGTCTGTTTTGGAGGTAATTAATTCATTTGACCAAAACATGAACTGCCACATCTTTCTGAGGACAGCAGGCTCCACAGATCATCTTTGCCAGTAGACAACACCTTTTTTTGATCTTCAAGTTGATCCTAAATCCAGTTGTAGTGTTTCTTAAGACTGCTCACCTCTCCTCCATGTACCCAGGCAGCCTGCCCTGCAATATTCTGCTCAATGCCTGCTGTAAACAAGAGTAGTGCCACACACCTCACTCTTTCCAAGATCAGCCCAATATTATAAAGCCTGTACAACTGCCATTGCAAGGCTCAGATGTGAAAAACAAAATTATATGGTATGAGGAAAACAAATGCTTTCATGTACTCAAGAGCATGACCAACCAGGTCACTTACTGTGATTTACATTTAGTTCTCTTGAAAGGCTGCAAAATTAGCAGTATCTGGAGTACTGATGCTTGGAAAATCAAGTAGACTCATTCCACAATTCCAAATATTACAAGTACAGTTTACAACATACCATTGAGGAGATTGGGCAAATCTACAGGGGAAAATGAGCACGTGTAACAAATCAATACCATGTTGGCTCATTTTTCTATAAAGGCAGGGGAAAAGTGGCAGAACATCTCCCACATACACAGATCTCTAACCTGAAAGAACAAAGATGTAGCTCCTGCCCAGGAAACGCACTGCTGACTGTCACTGGGAACAGAACTTGCCTTAGAAAGGCCAGCTTTATGGGGCCGTGTGAGAGGGAGGCAGATGGCCATTCTATGCTGTTGCCAGCACGTTTGCTCCTGTGTCCCTCCCTCTCATCAAAATGGGAATGGATTCCCACATCCAAAAATCTCCTGCAGTAATTTACAATTGTGGCACAGTTGAGATACGTGAATCCTCAAAGAAGAAAACACTGTTCCTTGAAATATAAGGTGCACTAATAGAGGGGACATTTAATTTGTCCAATAACATCTGAAACTCTTCAACACAACACAGAGATAGCTGAGGCATCTGAAAGAGAAAAAATAAAGAGTAAGTAAGTGGGGTAAAGTTGAACGAGTCAGTAAAGGGGGAAGAGGTGATCCATTTTATTTTTACTTCAGCCTGTGAAAAGGAAAAAATTAATGTGCCAGAAAACAAAAGCTATGATAGAAGATGAAGGTGTAATAAAGGATTTCAGATAGAAAGTTAGGCAGGCAAAAAACCTCTCCCTCCCCCACAGAGATGCCATGAAATACAAATGAATACATATAAAAGCCCATCAGATAACTCAGCTGAAGGGTTATGGTTTGACCGACATATGCTGAGGCCTACTCACATGGCAAATTTGCAGTAGAACTTGCCTGGGAAGAGCATTACTTTTAGGACAAAACCATTCATACTGGAAGTCCTCTACTACCTCACCAAATGCCAAAGAACAGAGCAGAACAGAACAAACACTTCCATAGATATCACTTTGGACAGAATACATTTGCTGCAAAAATTTCCCACCAACTCCTTCCATTCCACAGTCTTGGAATAGCAGTCTTGTAACAAAAAGAGATCCAGAGCTACTCCCAGTGGGCACCTTAGATATACGTGTTAATTAGCTCCCAGTTCTGCAACTGCTGAGCAGTAAAGTTCTCCCTCACCCTCCTCCCTCGCCACCTGCTGAGTGTCGGAACAGCCCAGTACCACAGACCAGAGCAGCATCATCCTGCCAGCTCTCCCTCCCAGGGACAGTAAATGATTCAGTGAACAAGATCTGCTTGAATAGATACCTGAAGAGATGCCTGTAATTCAGCTGAGGGCAGTAAGAGGGCATGCCAAGGCAAACACATTCCAGGTGACTTGCAACACCGTGTGAAATTTCACCCTATCATAAATAACACAGTAAATGTGAATGTTGCATTTCCCAAGGTACTGGTCAGACACAACCTTTTCCCTAAAGAGCAGGCATGGAGGAAACATATCACTGCTGCTCCTCAGTCCTGAAAGGCAGATCAGATGGTTTCTAGCAGCAAGGATGACAACATTATCCACTCATCCCACCTGCTGCCTCTGGGGTAAAGAAGGATGCTTCAAAAGCTGTGTACTCTGGCTGTCAGGGCACACATAGCGCATAAATACCTGGGAAGACAATGAACAAAGGTGTATGCCTTTCTCTTTCCTGATGTGACCTTTTCACTGTGTTCTAGCTGTCCACAGTATGATAACTAGATTTCACCACAATTTGAGGCCATACCCTACCACAGGCATGAAAGCCAATCTACTTGGTATGATGAAAGCAGATTTTTTTGTTTGTGTCTATACCTTATTTGTCAACAACCGGGTTCAACCATCCATGGATGAAGTAGGCATCACCTAAGGGAGAGAAGTCCTTCCCAAGTGTGGCCACTGGGGCTGTTCACAGATAGGAGATGACGCAGACAGTTGCTACATTATGGGTACTATGTGCAATTCATCACTGGTCTAGAAAGTTACTTTTCCAGAGGGGCACAGTCAGTTACTCATTTCAACAGCACTACCTTTTGAGTTGAGCAATGTTTAGAAGCCGTGGTTCACATCACTAGTTTTAGCAGCCTAAAGAGGGTGTCTAAGGTAACCATCTCAAAGCTCTTCTGCAATAAGTGAAAAAAGACAGGGATCCCCAGAGAAATGAGTAGGAGGTCAATGGACTGGATCGCCCACAGGAAGTGTCCATCTACCAGAGATGAAGTTTAGAGTCAGTGGTTTAAGCTAAATCCTAAACTTGAGACAACTATGTTAAGACAGATCCCATTCAAAATTAGTGGATGGCTCAGGCTTGTGGTTCTTAGGTGAGACCCATGTTTGTTCTACAAATTCCTCATGGACACCTCCCTATCCATAGCCCTACTATTGAAAAGTAAGTCTTTCTTATAAAATGGCCATATATCTTATTTTGGTGTGCCTTCCGACCTTCATGCCAAAACACCCCTAAGAGTTGTGAGGTTCTTCCTCAGGGTTTGCTACTACTTCTCATGCCTGTGTTTTCCCTGCCCACAGGCAGCATACTCTGAAGTGCCAGACATTTCCATGTCTCCCGGGTCCACAGGAGACAGATTCCTTTCCTCCAGGTTTGTTTGAGACAGGTTTGTTTCTCTCTTCTGCTTTCTCACTTTTTTTCACCGTCCACTTGTATTGCAGCCTGTGCATCCCCATGCATTCAGGTTGTTTGCATGGAGTATTGAAGTGACAACAGACCTATTCCTCTGTCACTGTGCAGAGTTTGGGAACTCACAGGAAATTCAGTCCCCTAAGAATAGATTTTTCCCATCCTTAGAAAGCCAAGGAAAGCTTAGGGGAAAAAAAAAAAAAAAAAAGCCTTGTTGCTGCAAGATCCCAGTGGCGATATGCATATGTTCAGTTCCAAGATCAGGCTGAGTGCAGGTAGCCACGCTGCCATTCAAGCTGGCAGGAGATGGGAGCCACCACTAATTTGCTCAGGTGTGGCTGGGATTGGGGAGCAGTCAAGGCTGCCTGGGTGTAGAGCATGGCTAGATCAGCAAGCTCTCCATTTCAGGGGAACAAATGATGCTTCTGGGCATAGTGAGGGCTACTGGAGCTCTGTTAACTCTGCCTGACTCAGTCCATCACACATGGAATGCTGGTGGTTGCTGTAGCACTCAGCACTGAGCAGGTGCTGCATGTAGGACTCCAAATTTTTACTGATGCAAAAAATTTGAGCACATCTATAGTAATTTTTGTGCAGTTGCGGGTAAGAGCAGCCCAGACCCAACCTGCTCTTTGTGGAATGGCAAAAGTGTTGGACACAAAATGTTGGTATCTATTCCAGTGTTTGTCCTTTCCCCCAGAAGAAGTAGTGGGTCTACATCTTTTCATATCCATGTGCTGCCCCATTGCTTTTCTCTTTTCAAGGACAGTTAGCAAAGGCAACACCTGACAGCTCAGCAAAGCAAGGTTAGCTGTCAGTACCATGTCTGACTTGATCCCGCCTTATCCAAGCTGGGGAGGAGAACTGGCCTGAAGAACAGCTCATTTCACAAAACAGATCTCATTTCTTATTCCTGGCAAAGTGCCTTTTCTTTCTGAAGCTCAGAATGCCTGGAGGGAACTGATTATTCTGGTGATCCTTTTCACACCATTGGCTAAGACTCTGTCAAAGTTGTTATGACCAGGGTTAATACATATTATTGATCTGTCAGCAGTGCTAAGAGTTGTTTGTGATCTTTGCAATTTTAACACAGGAAATCCATCTGATAATGTAAGTATTTATGTGCTATTCACTCACTGATAGCTAGCCAGCATCCAGTGAGCTTCTGAGTGATCACACATTTCCAGCATGTGACCACATCATATCAGTGGAAAGCAGATTCCCTGCAAACACTTCTGCTGAGAGTGTACAGGCTCATTGTATCAGACCCTGGTAACTACCTGCTCCATTTTACTGTATCCTGCTTAAATTAGAAGATTGAAAGAAGTGTCATTCAGCTGAATTGGATGGCACAACTGAGAGACAGGAATGTGCACATCCCACATGGAAAGCTGTCCACACTCCTTTCATGCCCCTTTTCACACATTTCAAGTTTCAGAAAATGAGCCTCTCATATAGAGGGCAAACTATCGGCTCTCTCTTGATAGCCAAAATTACCGTTCTTCCAAGGTCAGACTCTCCAGGTCCAACCATTTCTTTCACTCGCATTATCCGCCTGCCACATTTGCTTGTTCAGGGAGATAAGGTGTGTGATGTAACCCTGAATAGAGCTTTTTCTTCTTACAAGTGAAATAATAATTGCTGTTTGCTTTCTTGTGACTGGGTAGAGGATCTGATTGTGAACTCAGAGCTGCATAAATCTTAACAGTAATCGAGAAATGTCACTATAAAACTGCCAGAGTTGAGCTTATATTCAGACTTCCCATGCTGTTTTCTGCTCTGGATTTTCCAGGTGAAGAGATACCAATGGAATTCTAAAAATAATAAAAATCTCTATTTCCCTTGAGCTTCAGTGTATTCACTTGGAAATCATATTTAACAAGAGGCCACAGCCTAGTTACTAACTTGAGCAGCAGGTAAATTCACAAATCAGGAGCCATGTGTGCCACTACTTGTAAGTGATCAGAAATTAAGGATTACTTAGCATATAACAACTCTACTCCAGGACAATGAGGAGAGGACTTCACTGTACAAACATCTTTTTTCCATGTTTTATATGTACCAAACATATTTTCCAGTAGAGGGTGCAAAATTCATCTCCAGCAACACAAAAGCACTACATTCCTGCCAGCCTGTATTTGTAAGTGACAAAACCTTTTCAGACTGGTTCTATCTCCATTTGTAAATATGGGCTCCGACATTAAAATATTTGTCAGTAAAAAATCCCATCCCATGACATTTGTAATATAGATTACTCTATATTTGTAATATAGATAAGGATCTGTCCATTTTGCTTCCTTTTACAGTCAATAAAATGAAACAGGCACTCAGGGACACAGTTCTTCCATTTCACCCTATATTTATCAGCTGAGTTGCTCTGCAGGCTCCTTTCACTATGGTGCACGGAGCTCTGATGACTAGCCCAGATGTGGATATCTGCACTTTGGCCATCCAAGTTAAACAGGATCCCACCTCTTGCATTTGCCAGGAAATGCTCTACAAAGACAGTGTAGGACAGGGTTACCTATAATGTGCTTATTGCCAAACACCACTTGTCATATTGCATCATATTCACTTCAAATTTAAATGAACTTGTGGAAAGTACTGATTGCTTGTGGGGCTACCACCAATGTTGCAATACAGAGCAGAATGAAGGGTCATTTGCATAGGCATTGAAGAAGTCTTGTCTGGCAAAGGAAGGGATAGAAAGAGAGGTGTCACCGTGATTAGACCACATTGTTACCAATGGCAGCTGTCACACAGACCCATAACACACTTTATTCAAGTGTCATCAATCCCTGTTACCACTTCACATGGCCTTCGTCAGTGATCTTTAAACTTCACAGACCAGTGGATCTTGAGGAAGGGATCTTTACTTCAAGTCTGAAATCTTGAAGTAAATCCTTCTTGCTAAGCTTTCCTCATAACTGTTCACATGAAAATGAACAAGCATGGATCATTATTCAAAATAATGACTCATTTCAAAGATGCAAATGCTAAGGAGATTGTATCACCTCCACTGGACATGATGCAATCTTCAAACGCCGTTCTGTGATTTATGCACTCACAGAGAGTTGCTTTCAGCTCAAAGACATTACCCTGCCCTTTAAGCATATATGAAACAGTCATCACACAAAACCACTTCTGTTAAGGTGTCTCTGCATGCTCAGCTGCAAAGCCAGTGTCACATTTCCAGCCATGGTTCAGCCAAATGGGGAGGGTACACAGTGTGGTCTCCACAGTCTCAGCCTACAAAGGTGGGCAGAATTTTGCATTTCTCTGGAGCCTCTGATCTGAAGATTGCTTCCCAGGCACAAAAGCATCTCAGCCTCACCCTTGCTCCCAGCAGGCAGGCATAGCTAATAACTATGTAGTAGTATTGTCTTTATTGAAGCAGCAACAAGAGTCTAAAAAAATTACATGAGCATGCTGATAGAAGACAAGGGCAACTCTTGGCATCACCATTTAGAGATCTTTTCTGTTATAGCAACAGAAAATGGTTTGGGAGCTGGAGAAACAGCATTCAAAGTTACTTCACACCTTCAATAAAACAATCCAATATTAGGAAAGTAAATCCCTTACTAACTTGCCCCTTCTGGTGTTGATACTTCACTGCTTCCATAATAATTATAAAACCCACCAGGACTTTGCTCAGAATGATAGAATCATAGAATCCTTGAATCACAGAATCATAGAATATTCTGAATTGGAAGGGACCCATCAGGATCATCAAGTCCAACTGCTGGCCCTACACAGGGCCATCCCCAAGAGTCACACCATGTGCCTGAGAGCATTGTCCAAACACTTCTTGAGCTCTGTCAGGCTGGTGCTGTGACTGCTTCCCTGGGGAGCTGTTCCAGTGCCTGAACACCTGCTGGATGAAGAACTTTTTCCTGATATCCAACTTAAATATCCCCTGACTCAGCTTCCTGCCATTCCCTTGGGTCCTGTCACTGGTCGTGAGAGAGAAGAGATCAGTACCTGCCCCTCCACTTCCCCTTGTGAAGAAAGTACTACTGGCAGTTAGTTTTTTATGTGAACTATTTAGGGAGCTGGTCATGAGCAGACATAACTTAAATAAGACTGCAAGTCTCTGGATGCACAGTGTAGAAATAATCATGCAAACCAGTACCTGGCTGTTCTGAATGCAGACACAAGGCAGAACAGGACTAGAGCACATTGACATGAGCTGGAAATTTCATTCTTCTAATAGAAAATCTGGCAAGCTCTACTGATGAGTACAAATTACTCGCATTACAAAATTAATCACATGAGAGTGATTACATAGGGCCAACATCAAAACTCTGGGTATTCATAAGCTTGCAAATATATTGGGACAGTAGACCCAAGTCACTGAAGGTGATGGAACACTAAAGTGAAAAGTATTGTGTTGCAACAGTACAGAGCATACCCATAGAAATGCTAAGGACTATCCTCAGTGCTCATCTGAGGATCAAGAAGGGCTTGAGATGGCTTCTCTTGCCAGGTGTGACTGCTGCCATACAAGAAAAAAAATGAAATCAGCATCAAATGCTGGAAGTCACCAGCGAAAAACACCTCAGAAGCACCTCTCTCTTCAAGGCTACTGCAGCCCTATTGAAAACAAATGGGCATGGCTTAAGTACTTCCCTATTTCAAAAAGCTCAGCTGTTGCACAAACAAACTAACACAGAATGTCATACTTCATTTTAAACTGCTGTTTGAGTGGAGCTGATGAAAGACCTGTGATTCACAACTAGCTCATTTGGGAAATCTTCTGTCATGGATTACACAGTAAAGCAAGTTCTAGACTCAGACAGTGTAGAAGAAAAAAAAAAGAAAACCAAAATCTTAATGAAGTTATTGTCCTGGTGGGCATTTTAAAGCCTGCAAAGCAAAGCTAGAAATGGATTACAAAGGAAGTACCTCTCTGTTTTGCAAGTAAATCTAGATGATTCCTGATAAGGCTAATGAGTAGCTGCAATTATTACATGCGCATCCCACTTGTAGTAATGAATTATCCTAGAGATACGCAGGTAGTGGGCAGTAGTATGTAAGATTATCTAATGCAGAAGACAATTCAGTGGATAAAGAGAATCCCTGTCATAACCACCATTTGTAGTCTCCTGTTATAAATTTCTGTGAGGAAAGAGAAAAGAGCATTTTCGTTTGCTAAGGGGAGGGAGGGTGCATGTGCTGGGTTTAATTTAGTTTCCTCTACTTATCCTAAACCATTATTTCTTTCTTGCTATTGTATGTATTTGTTTCATTAGTTTGTAGTGGTAATGCTTGCTTGTAGAGATGTGTGTGTGTTTAATATCATTAAGAAAACATGAGACTGTTATTGGTGGGGTTGTTGCCAAATAATTTTTCTCCAGTACCTAGGAAATAGTAGTTTTGATACGAGCCTGATCTCTTCTGAGACATAATATAAGGCAAGGATATATAAAAGTATTTGTATTACCTCCTTTCAATATAAATCAATAAATAGATATATATATGAGTGTGCTTGTTTGCTGTGTTCTAAGACATGAGAGATTTTCTTTGTGAAAGATCAGTGATTGGTATTTCGGCCTGTTTGAAAACCTGCAGAGCAAATTCTGCTCTCAGGGGTGTACATCCTAGCCTAATGGCTTTATTTTATTTACTCCAGCATATTAATATTTTCAATGATGCCTGTGCCACATGAAGGACTTGCGATAATTTCTTGGCATGGTGAGTATGTGGCATAAATCTTTCCCCTAAGCACAGCTACAAGCTTTGATGTACTCAAGGGAGGGCTTCCTTTGCCAAGTTCAAAGTTCAGGAGTTCAAAGGCACTTCTGATTAGAAATTAACCACAACACTTTACAAAGGAGAAGGGAACGACCTATTCCACGCCTGAAGAACTTGGCAGGGGCCATTCCCACAAGCCAACAGACCACCAGCATGCTGAGAAATGTATCACAGAAGAGAGGTTGAGTTCAGGGGCAGCACAAACAGGAGAGTGACCTCTCACAGTCCTGCCTTGGAAAACACAGCCCCTTGACTTCTCCAAGCCTTGTTTAGAGAACAAGTCTGCAACACACGCTGTAACATGCCTTACTGACAGTGCTCTGTATCACTCCAGCCACATGGTAGATACCAAGCTAGATATCCAGATGGATATCCCTTGGGACATCATACCAGTCCCAGGGAGTTCAAGCAAATCTAACCTTCCTGTCTTTTCTGGTGTGGTGTAGAAACCCCTGAGCTGACAGACAGAGGCAGCAGGTCAATCACTGAAATGCACTTGGGCAAGGAGCCTGTCAGCTGACAGGCATGCATCCAAGGGTGCCACTGCTCCCTGCCAAAAGCCAAGAAACACATCAGCACTTGTGAAGTTCTCGGGGCAAATGGGCAGTTTCTGCTTGCACAAGACACTCACTGTGAGAGCCACTGCTGAAGACGTGAGAGGGGCAGAGGAAGAAGGGCTTTAAACCCAAGGATGCCCATCTGATGAGCCACTCATGCCATGACTCACTGGGATGAGAACTGGCAGCCAATGCTTAGAAGTTAAGTGGAAAACCTTGAAGAACCCAGGACAATATTGGGCTGGTGGAGAGAGCAAACAGAGGCTGCTCAGTCAGCTCTCCAGGCATGAGGTTTGCTGGAAAAATACAAGATTTAACTTTTGTTGAACACAGGGGAGGTTTGGACTTTGACTTAACTGTGGGTTTTAATTTCTATACTTTAAACTCAGTCCTCAAAATCGATCATGTGTGCCATTTCTCTGGTCACTCTGTGTAGATCTGGAGAGTGACACATGCCTGAAGCTGGCAACTTTCAGCCATCAGTCCCACAGAGGCACTGGATTGACATAGAGAGAGCCTGCAGGCAGGAGAGAGGCACTTGTGCCTTTGGTCATGCTTAAGCCAACCTCAGCCTGCAGAAATGTCCAGCACTGGGGCTTGTGCTGCCAGAGCTGGAGAACCGTTGTGGCAGAGGTGGATTAAAGCCTCCTGCAAAGAATAGGCAGGCAAAGGGCTTGGAGCAACCTCCAGGGCATACACCTGCTCAACGAGGATCCCAGCTTGAGCTTAGATCCTGTTTGGGATGGGAGGAAAATTGAAACTTGTTCAGGCATGTGATCCCAAAATCAATATTTTCACAGCTCAGGGCATGTGACGTGTCACTGGAAGGTGCCTGGTGAGGACAATGGCTGGCACAGAGCTGCAGCTCCACATGGCTCCAGTCACTGACCTGAGCCTGCACACAGACATCTATGAGCTGATGCCTACAGCCCATGTCTCTAGATTTCCTTTACAGGCAGGAAAATTCCTCCCATAAACCCACATACTTTCCAGAGATGCCCTGTATTTAATGGGACTGGAGGAGGCAGAGTGGGATTTTTGACTGGCAATAGAATTTCATGCATTGTTATGTTTTGCATTTCATACTAAAGCATAGAACTTCACACTAACAGTGTATCCAGCAATAGCACAAATACTTCCTCCAGCTAAATTTCAACATTTTTGTTCAGTTTCTAATGGATGCAGCAAGCCTGTAGCTTTTGCATGCCATGTCCTAGCCCTCTCTTACAAAATCAGGTATTTCTTGTATGTATTTAGAAAAGTTAAGAGTTCCCAGAATACCACATGAACAAAATGCTCTGGGCCATCTTTCCAAATAAATCCTTAATCCTCAGACATCACTGAAAGTAATTTTTGTCAATAATGCACCATCCAGTAGAAAAACAAAGAGCAGTCATTGAAAAAAACCAAACACACTGGTGTCTCCAGTCTCAATGTTTGGCATCCACTGGCGTTTTTATTTTGCTGGCACTTGTTAAGCAATTTATAATCAAAATCCACCACTTTGTCACCTGAAGACATCTAAAACATGAATTTGCTGTTGAAAGATTTTCTGATTCCCTCCTATGTAAAATAACTACACCAAACTTTGGAAACATAAAGGAAACTGAACTTTCCCAGAGCTAGCACCAAATAAAGAGATTGCTGCATTATAAATTTTTTGAAAACAAGAAGTGCAGTGTAATATTTAAATCCATATAAAACCACCAAAATAAGAAAAATGCTGTTTCTCAATGTGAGCATGAGGCACCATCCAGTACTGCAAATTTTCTTTACAAACTGCAACTAAAGTCAAAGCTGTTTAAGAATTTCTCCTTTTCTAAAAGACAAAATGCATTTCTGATACGAAAAACGAGACTTTGCATAGTTTTAATACTGAATTCTCAAAAGTGATTCTGCCCTTCTTCACCTGGCTTGCAGCTAAAGTGAATTAAAAAGCTGCAATGAACACATGCATGAGCCACTGAAATAAACAAGCAGCTGAGAAAAGACAATTGAACAAAAAGGAAAACTAAGAGGAGAACAGAAGAACACCCCACAGTGCATACCTGGATCTCTATTATCAGTGGAAAAGGCTTTATTTCTTTGCAAGGGCAATGGCAAGGTAGAACTACTGCAAAGTAATGAAAGAAAAATACTTTCCGTATGGGACCATGAAAGCATTAACATAACAGGCAAAGCACATTATGTCCTGCCCTTGGCAAATGTCTTGTTGGCTACTCTGGACTGTGACCCAGCAAAAATAAGCAATCCAAATGAATTTTCTCCTCAGTAGTATACTGCTTCATTTACTAAATGCAGTAGTGGACTCTTTCCTCAGGAGTCAATGTGGAGGCTGACTGAATATTGCACTGAAGGAATAGGAAAACACGGTGCTGCACACAGATTGCACACAAAAATGAGCTGAAGTGTTGCTTGGTACACTATAAACTTCCAAGTACATTTGATCCATTTGATTTTTGAATACACAGTGCTCTCAGTAGATGGGAAGACGAGGGGAACTTGATCATGTCCCCCAGCACAAACATGCTGATATTGACACCTATGTTTTAAGATGGTTTTTTTCTCCTCATATATCATTCCTGTCACTTTTATTTGTGATTTCTTAAACTCAGAACATTTAAGCTGGGTTTTCAATCTGTCCTCTTTATCCAAGAGCCTCTACACAACTCCCCCCCCTTTTCACTGGAGTGTTTTGCCTACTTCTCTTTCAAATACACACACTGCGTCAGAAATCAAATCAAACCAGAAGGATCAAAAGAAGCAGTATTGATGATGGATCAAATGCACACTAACCACAACCGGTTTATTGATTTTTGAATCTGTCACATATTATTTCCTTATTCCCTTTGTTTCTGAATTGCTTGAGCATGTTGATCTAAGACAGCTTTTAACTCCGCTTTGTCACCGTGACCTTTTTTGATCCCAGTCCGTTTGCTCTCAAATTAAGTTACACTGCAGAAGCTGCTTTGCTCCAGGTTGTGGTTTTCATGCTCTCGGTTAAATTAAATCTTTCTATGCCACCAGCTGGGACAACTGGTGCTTGACAAACAGTGGGGCCTGGGACAATAAACCACAACAACCTCTTCTCAGCACAACAATTCCCTGAGTAAATAAGGAGCCCCTGTGGGAACTGGGGAGATGAACCAGAGGAAGGCATGTGGAAGAGCTTCCTTGCAGATTGAGATGCTCGTGGGAAGGTGTACAGCAGACACTCACCTTCACCTGTCTCCCCTTCCTTCAAATTGCAATCTGAGACAAATTCGTGTTGAGGGCCAGGCTGCACCTAAGCAGGGCTAGCTAAAGAGCACGGTGTAAATTATCACTTCTCACTCATGCTCTGCTGCAGCTTATTTCTGCCTCCTCCAGGGCCTTTGCCAGTCACCTCATATCTCCTCAGCCACTGTCTCCTGTTGCTGCCACCTCCCCGCTAGCTGAAGCACACACTGAACAGCTTTGCCCCTGCATCCACTTGGGAAATGAGTCCCTCTTTTCCAAGAGCTTGTCTCTTCTTCTCATCCCTGCTCTGCTGTCTCAGGAAGGGTATTACACTGGCAGAGCTAAAGGTCTCTCTGAAAGCCCTCTCTTGGGGTTTTATTTAGCATGTCCAAAGGCATCCTAAAAAATAAATAAAAAAGAGGATGACCATGGAAAATTTTCCCTATGTGTAAACAGCTGGAAAAGTAGTTAAATGTACTGCTGTTATGAACTGAAATACACCTATCTGTGAAAAGAAGATTTCAGCATGTGTGCTAAATAACAGGGTAGCAGGGACCACATGGAATCATGTTCTGGGCATAACATATAATCTGTGATCATTAGTGCACCTGGGTGCCACTTAGAGCTATAAAAAGCCAAACGCAGCCCAGTGCTGCTCTATCTGCTCCAGCGAGGTAACAAAATCACAGGGTAATGGAGTAAGTCACCTTGGGAGGGACCTCCAGGGGTCATCAAGTCCAAAACATCTAATCAGATGGGCTTGTTCAGGGCCGTGACCGGTTCAGTTTTGAGCGCCTCCAAGGAGTGAGATGCCTCTCTGGGCAGCCCACTGCCAGTGCTTGACCATCTTCCTGGTAAACAATTTCTTCCTAATATCTATAGGGAGTTTCCCGCCTTCCAACTCGTGCCCCTTGACCTGTTGCTGTGCTCCCTCCAGAGGGTCAACTCCTGCTTCTGCCTGTCCTCTGGCTGGGAGCTATCCTGGTGCCTGTAAAAGATGCCTGACTCCTCATGACCAGATGTACCCAGTGCTCAGGAAACAGCAGAGAGTGGCTGTGGCACACGAGGGCAGAGGACACGCTCGGTGGGAAAGGGTTCCCACTGCGGGGACACCAATATCCAAACACTGTCCTGCCACTCAAACACTGGTCAGGACTCAGCTTCTTTGTCTTTATGGCTCACTGGCAAGGATCACTTCTGGATACCAAATGCTCTGGAAAGGCATTTGCATCTCTGCCTCCCACCTCAGTTAAATCCTTTTAAATTCCATTAGATTCAATATGCTTTTATTTTGAAAACTTTCTAAAACTTTGGAAACTTTCTAAATTGTGTTACATAGGGCTGCATGTTGTAAAAATCCATCTGGAGGTTTCCTGCCTTCCCACAGCAACCTGCCTCTGTTTAGCAAAACTTAATTTGATGTGGAGGCTGCTTCTGATGGACGAGAGCTGCACCTGTGCTGTTGGCCAGGAGGAATTCACCTCCAGGAAAGTAGGAGATGCACTTCTTCACATTTCCTGCTGAGTTTGTTAAACAGGTTATATCTATTTTTAAAAGCATTGTATTACAAACTTTCAGGGAACAACACAGGCTTTTCTCAACAAAATTAAGGTGAGCTGGGGAAAAAAAAAGAAAGAAACAATGCATTAATCACAGTGTCAAGAAACAGAGTCTATAATGTCTAAATACACTGAACAGAGAGACGGAGAGGGGAAAGTTTATTGGCTTGCGGAATGCAATTTTTCACTCCTTTAAAATGCTCTGGATTGTCAGTTCCTATTAATTTTTTACTTTTTATTTTGTAATATATGAACTGCATAGCTAAAAATCATTCTTGCCCTGGCAGTTTACAAAAAACATGCAGTAATTTAATTTAATTCCTTTTCCCACCATTTGAGAAAAACAACAATAGCAACCCCAACAAGGACTGGTGATTAATAACTGATGTACCCAATCTGATGGATTTTTTTTTTTTCAAGTGAGACAGAAACATTCCTTTGTTTACTGTCTTTTGAGGAACAGAATGTGGTTGCTCATTTTTTAGGCGGCACTTTGTTCTGCACAATGCAGAGCCCCATGCAAGCTCCTCACTTACAGTTGTGTTAATTTTCTCTAACCTATGTGTCAGCTTTGGGTGCCTTCCCCAGATCTAGCACTGCCAACAGACCTGACCTTTCTCAGGTGATGACATTCTTGTGAGCCTGTCTATGTTCCCCACGTCTGCCTTACTTTTTCAGTATCCAGATTCTCAGGGAAACCTTAGCAAACAAGGAAGTTGTCCTTCAGCCTAAGAAAAATAAAGTTGGGGCTTTTTCCTTTTGCACAAGTGCTCTAGGCACCCTGGAAATCATAACATGGCAAAGCCAGGAAAGAGTCTCAAGTTGCCCAACCTATGCATGGTAAAATTACAAGAAAAATTACTCCAGGACAAAGGCATGACGACCCTAGCCTGCTTATCCTGGCTGCAGAACAAATGCTGCTGTCATCCGGTGTTTAACTTATGAGGCAATAATGATTACTTGTGATTTTCATCCTACAAGAGCTAAAATAATATCCTGTATTTCAGACTTGAGAGTAAAACCATCACTGAAGGGCTATTTTGTACAAATAATATAATAAAAGTTTCTATATTATAAAAATCCAACTATTCATTAATATTCCATCCTGATTTATAAAATGTATGTAGTTCAAAAACCTCAACAGCCTGGTGTTGGTGTTTGGTGACTGGAAGCTAGCCAGTGTTATTCCAATCTACAAGAAGGATGTGAGGGAAGACCCAGGGAACTACAGACCTGTTAGTCTAACTTCAATTCCTGGAAAAGTTGCAGAGAAGATCACACTGGGTACTGTCAAAAGGCATTTAAAGAACAATGCAATCCCCAGGCACAGTCAACATGGGCTCACAAAGGGAAAATCCTGTTTAACTAATTTCCTTCTATGTCTTTCCTTCTATTAGTTTCTTTAACTAATATCCCTCTATGATAAGGTAACCCACCTAGTGGATGAAGGGAAAGTGGGGGATGGAGTTTTTCTGGATTTTAGTCTGGGTTTTCATAGTGTCCCTTACAGCATCCTTCCGCACAAGTTGTCCAGCTGTGGGATGAAGGAATTCATGGTGTGCTGGCTGAAGAACAGGGTCCAAAGTGTTGTAGTGGATGGGGCTACATCTGAATGGTGAATGGTCACCAGTGGTGCTCCTCACACCTCAATCCTGGAGGCCAGATCTGAGTATCAGCAATCTGGATGCAGGACTTCAACACACCATCAGCAAGTTTTCTGATGATACCAACCCCAGAGGGGCTGTTGACACTCTTGGGGGACAAAAGGCTTTGCAGTGTGATCTGGATACATTGCAGCATTGGGCTAGATTTAATGGGATGAAATGTAACAAGTCCATATGCTGAATTCTGTACCTAGGACAGAGTAATGCTGGGAACAAGTATAAACTGGGAGAGGAGTGGCTGGAGAGCAGCCCTGCAGAAAGGGGTCTGGGGGAGCTGCTTGGCAGCAGGATCAGAGTGAGTCAGCCGAGTGTCCTGGCAGCCAGGAGGACAAATTCCCATCTTGGGATGCGTAAAACACAGCATCATCAGCCTGTCAAAAGAGGGGATTATCCCTCTGTATTCAGCACTGGTGTGGCCTCACCCAGAGTGCTGTGTGCAGTGCTGGGCCCCATAATTTAAAATGGATGTTAAAGTGCTTCAGTGCATCGAGAGGAGGGCAACAGCTGGTGAAAGGGCTGGAACAACAGCTGGTGAGAAGTGTCTGAGTGTTCTGGGTTTGTCTAGTTTGGAGAAAAGAAGGCTGAGGGGTGATCTCATTGCTCTTTGCAGCTTCCTGAGGAGGGGAAGATGGAGACGTGCTGATCTCTTCTCCCAGCAATAAGATGTGTGGGAACGGTTCAAAGCTGCACCAGGGAAGGTTCAGACTGGACATTAGGAAGCATTTCTTAACTGAGAGCGTGGTCAAACCCATGAAGAAGCTTCCTAGAGAGGTGGTTATTGCCCCAAGCCTATCAATGTGTAAGAGGTGTTTGGACATACGCTTTCACACGCTTTAACTCTGGGCCAGATCTGAAGTGTCAGGCAGTTGGACCAGATGATCAACTAGATGTTATTCTAAACACATACTAATATTTCTCCTGTAAATGTCACTTTTATGCCCAAGAGTCAATTAAACTTGCCACAGAAAATGAACCACAGGGGTTGTTTTTCTTAAAAAAAAGACATAAGCACCTTTCTTAAGTCCAAGGGAATAAAGCCAGTCCTCAGTCCAAGGGAATAAACCCCATACTCAGTCAAAACCCAAGAAAAACTGTGCTATTGCATTAACCTGATCAACTTATGAACAGAAGAAAAGAGAAATCAGTCCCATAGTGGTCTGAGGAAGTTCCAGAAACTTCCCAAGTCATAACTTGTCCTGAAACACAGGACAAAAAAAAATACAAAAACAAAACCAAAAAAATAACCCAACCAAAAAAAAAAAAAAAAAAAACAGAGAGAAAAGGCCAAGACTTTCGCTCTACTGCATAAACTATAAATAGGTAAGAAAGCCAAGTAAGCAATTCAAAGCCAGATCTATGGTGGCAGGAAGACAGAGGTTGAAGGGAGATATAGAAATGTTGTCATATGGATGTTAAAGTTCTTACCCCAACAACAGAGAGAGAAGAGACCATTGTATCCTGGAAAACTGGAAGATTTATGATTTAAGCTCACAGTAAAATGACTTGCAGTTCCACAAGAGAGAGAAGCTGAAAAAAATTATACAAGGGAGAAACACATCCTCCTAAATGAAGATTTTGTCTTATCCCTGCAGATTCCAGCCAGCAGGAAGAAAATGCCACAGGGGAAGAGTATCTCTTGCAAGTTCCCTTACTCTTCAGCCTGGGGTGAACGCTCAGTTGTGCACTGTGTTATTTTGGGTTTACATTACCAAAGAGGAGATCAGAAGTGTAACATCTCACTTTTAGATGAGAAAGATGGTTAACAACTGGACTAGTAACATAAAACATCCTCAGAAGCAATAGTGTCAGGAGATGAAAGGAGGAGCCTTTCCCTGAAGCTAAAGCAAGTCTGGTTCTCGTACACTGAGGCCACTTTAGAACATTCTGGATAAAACAGGGCTTACAGGGGAAAGAACATATGAATTAGCCCTGCTTGAAGGGTCCTGATGGGCAGGCAGAAAGTGGGTTTGATGTTGAAATAACTTCATCTGTCCTACACCACCTGCATGGGCTCTCCCTGAAGTCCCTGGCAGCAGCCAGGGGGCCATCAGAGAGACATGAATCCACACTGCACATGTCAGCCAAGTCCAGCTCTGTTGAAATCAGCATGATCTGGGACAGCACAAATGGTTGTTGGACATCACAGCCTGAGGCCAGGGCAGCTTCAGCAGGACTACCCACCCTCAGCAGGGTCACTTACCAGCCTACCACTTCTGCTGGCCCTCTGGGAAGCAGTGCCGATGCTCTTCAGGCAGACCCTCTTCCTCTCCTTCCCAGACTGAGGAGTTCAGCCTCAGGCCTGGAGGCATTGGGGCTGTGCTCCTGTTCTTCAGTGCTCACTCCAGCCTTCTGGTTATTGCATGACAGTGCACCAAGATGTTCTAATGGGCCCTGGCCAAAATTTGCCCAAATGCTACTCTCTGGATTCACCAAGCAAAGCAGTGTTATCAACAAAATAATAGGTGAGCTTCTCATGTCAAGAAAACATGACAACTCAGGTTTGGACTCAAGTCTCCTACCTCAGACTTTATTAGATCCTAGTTGATAATTTGGATTGATCTACTTTACCACCAACAGCATAATTCCAGTCTGCAAGATCTCAAAGTGCTATGATGGGGGAAAATATTTTAAAAATCTTTCCTTTTTCCTTTCTGCTGCCATGCCTCACAATAACTAGATCACTAGATCATAACATGCTGGAGATGGGACTTGGATCTGTGGTTGCCCCAGTGTTACGAAGCAAACTCTGCCTACAGCCTGGCACCCCACTGGAGGGTGGCTCACCCTCTTCATGACCTCCTTTCTTTTCCCTCCTGGGGAGAGAAGAAGGCATCTTGGCATGGAGGTTAAATGGAGCTGTAGCATGCCCCATGCCCAGTGCTGCTGTGCAAACAGCACACTGCCTGCCTTCCCCTCTCCCTCTTCCCTGCCAGCGCTGCTGTGCGTCACCTGCAAGTCAAAGGGTACCAAGGAGGTAGAGAGCAAGCAGAGAGGCACTGCGTCAGTAAATGCGTCTGTGGACCCCCTTTTATCCTTCTGGAGCATTAATAGCTCAACACACACCCTGTTCCCGCTGAGCTCTGACACACATCCAAGGGTACACCTAACTCTGAGGTTTTTGTCCCTTTTTTTTTTATTTTTTTAATATGGGTCTGTAAGGTGATTACATCCGGGTTTGTGTCCACACGGCAAAACCAAAGAGCATTCATCAGAAGAATAATGATGCAAATGTGGCTTCTTATCCTCCAGTGATTGCCCATCTGGCAAAAACGTTTAGAAAATGTAACAATAGTTTTGAAATAAATAGGAGGAAAGTAAAGACCGGCAGTGTACTTTCCACATCAATGGCAAATATACTACTGATGTGGAAAGTAAACAGCTTCAAACAAGAGGAGAAACCACTGTGGATAACTCTCCACCTGTGAGCTGCAGGCTCGAATGCCGCTGCATTAAAACTGAGGTAGAAAATGTTAAGTTCATCATCTCACATTGCAAGAACAGGTATCAAATGCTATATCATCTGTGGCTGGATAATATCAGGAGTCAGCTGAAACTCAGAGGATTACAAACCCCTGTTATGCGTTTCAAAAGCTTACGTCCCTGTAGGAACATGGAGCGCTCACGGTCGGCACACCTGTATTCTCCAAGCATTCCTCAAAGCCACCCTCCTGGCAAGGCTGCTTGTGGGGGCAGGATGGCGGGGGGGGCCGTGCGGAGAGAGATGCAAACCAGCAGCTAGGGAGGAGATGCTAAGGACGCACCTGTCCCGCTGCCGCCACCCTCTCCCGACCCCTGTATGAGCACCTGCGGGGAAAGGGGAATCTAACCCCAAATTACAGGTCGCTCCCCTGTTTGCTTTCGTGTCTGGTTCACATCGCCGTCGCTGGGAGCGCTCCCCGGGCCGTGCTGGGGTGCGCTCTGGGGACCCCGGGGCGATGCCGGTGCCGGGCTGGGCGGGGCCGGCCCCGGGGCGATGCCGG
>VZTR01028851.1:32317-58480 GCA_013400775.1 Chaetops frenatus | reverse complement strand
AGGGGCCGGGGGGCGGCGGGGACCCCGACGGAGGCGGTTCCCCCGCGGGCTCGCGGGCAGGTGTCCCCGTGTCCCCAGGCGGGTGGCAGAGTGCTCCTTATGCACACCTGTGGAGGTGGGGCTTTTTCCTCCCCAAACCCCACTGGTTGAGATTATATTTGGTGCCCAAGTGTCTGTTTTGGCCTCTCGTACTGTCACTACCTGCCTGTTTTGCCCCATCAGAAGAGTGTGTGTGTGGATTTGACACAAGAAGAATGCAGGCGAATTTTTCTTGCCGACTTATTTTCCGACTGTCGTGACATTCCTCTTTTTTATGGTTTTGCCAGCCATGCAACGGTCGGTGGAGAAGAACAAGCCTTGGCGTCGTTTTGTTTTAATTAATGTTCCCTTTGCTGGTTTTGCTAAGCGGTTATTAACTCAGATGTAATTGCTTCATTGATAAATGACAGTGTAAAAGCTCGGGGCAGTCAGGGATGCAAAGGTATGCAGAAGGGATGCATAGCTTTGCTCAGCTTTAGGGCAGTGTTATTTTGAAGCAAAGCTTAAAGTTTTGCTATAGGGCTTGAAACCAAAGATTGAGTTGGTGCTGCGTTTCTTCCCTGGTTAAGGGGAAACATTTTTGCCCTTTAAGGAATCCGTACTGGGAAACTGGTTCACTGCAGGAAATCTTTACAACTAAACTTTTAGTTGATAAATCCACACAGATTATGGTTGGTAGAAAGAGAAGAGTGTATGGCATTGGTTTATAGCTTTAGGAATGACTGTAAAGACAGGGAGGATAGGCTTCTAAAACTATGGGACCTTTTCTAAGGTTTTATAGTTATAAATGAATGCACTATGCAGTGTTGCAGTGGCTTTGATAATCACAGAAGATCATGCCTACTGTTCACAGTCTGGCAAGATGTTCCCTTTGCATTGGGGTCTGAGAAGGTATTTTGGTGTAAAATCTCTGCTTATGAGGAAAGGAAGGTGTTGATCTAAGTCACTAACAGAGACTAATACTATTGTAACAGGGATTAATAGGAACGTGACATTAATACCAATGTCAGAAAACCTTTAACCTCTGTGTGTAGAAAGGGCTAACAGAGGTCAAGACACCAAAAACAGGTAACACAGGCAACCCTCAAGCATCACTACTGCGGGATGCTTCGCTCGGGTGGAGAGGTGCTGTTCTCCAGACCTTCTTTTGACCCAGCCCCATGGAGGCCGGGGGATTTGCCAGTTCCTCTGAAGGGATAAGAGAGCCAGCTGGCCTCCAGTAACATCACTCACTCCATGGCCAAGTGTAGCAGCTGAAAATGTAGTTTCCAGGACTGGGCGAGGAGCTGGGGTCTCAGTGCAGGTGGGCATGGAGTGATCATTGGTGTGAAACCTTTTGGATCCCTTGAACCTATTGTTTAGCTGTTCTTTTAGGTTTGGGTGAATCTGTTTTCAGAGAAAGAAAAGCATAGTTACAAAGTATGCAGAAATGGGAACATTTAAATTTTCAAAAAGAAGACAACACTTGACAGCAAGGTCCTTATCATCTTTTTCTCCAAATGCTTGTGCACTGAAACCTCGTGTGTTGGGTAACATGTTCCTCTTGGCCAAGGAATGAGTTTCTGAGGGGCCTTGTGCACAGTGAGCGAGCCATCAGCTCATTTTGGACAGAAGTGAATCTGAAATGCACATCTGGAATGGCCCTGTCCCAGTCCTTCTGGCCAGGTTGTTTATCAGTAGTGGAAAGTTCTTGGCTTCAGTGTTTCTCAGTAGCATCCCTAAATGCTGTGGGGCCAGATTCTGGTACCCAGGCACAATGTGAGTGAAAGGCAGGCTGGAGGGAGAGTGATGTACACCCCTCCTCACCCCCAGCACAGACCAGGCAAGCTGGGTGGGGTCAGAGGGCCAGCCACCACAGTCAGAGGTGCTTTCAGTGGGTAGCCGAGCCCAGACTCCCCTCCTTGTGGTTACAGGCTCTGCAGGGAACCTGTTAGCAGCTAACTGTGGGTGTGTGTGCCCCCTCTTCACCCTAACCCTTCCCCTGTGCGGGAGTGCACTTCAGGGCTGTGGTGTGTCACGGGGTGGCTTAAAGCATTTGTGTCTCAACAAGTAGACAAATCTGCCTCAGCCCTTGTCTAGCCTCTCCCTTCCCTCCTCTTCCACTTTGCCCAGACTTACATTTCTAAGGTGGATCCCATTCCCTGTGATTGGTAACCTGGGAACTTCCTCATGTGGGGGTTCAGAAGACACAAAATAGGGCAGATCTGGTTTCTGGTTTTCGGTGAAGTGTTTGTGAGCAGAAACAATAACCCTAAAAAGATACATCTAGTGACAACATGTTACTCTCCTCAAAACAGTAGAGCATGACTGGGAAATTAGTAAAAATATTTCTGTTGTCCCAGGGAAATGTGGCTCTACTCCACTCCTTTGTCAGACAGATAGAGAGGTTTTGCCTCACAGAGCAGTTCCTCTTCTACAGAACTATGGGGTTTTTTTGGTCAAATTGGAAACCTCTAAGTATTGCTGGGCTTCTTATGCCGAGAAACTGCTCTGGTCTTCCAGGAGATCAGAGACAGAATGAGGGGGAAAGAAATCAGGATGTGACCACCCTTTGAGGAACCTGGTCTGTGTGAGGTGTCCCTGCCCAATGCAGGAGGTGGGAACTAGATGACCCCTGAGGTCTCTCCCTGCCCAAACCACTCAATGCCTCTATGATTCTACACCAGTTGCTGAAGTTCTCCTGTGGAGTGCAGGAGAAGCCCTTCCCTCTTCAGAAGCAGTGTCCTGGATCAGGTCAGGGGTGCCTGGGAGACGGTTCCTCCTTACCCTTGTTTTGGTTTGTATCATGGGCTGTCCTCCCCGGCTTGCTGGGGGGTGGCCCAGCATTGGGGCTGCCCTGATGGCTTTCAGGCCATCTCTCACATACACAAATGGCTTCCAGAGAAAATTGCTTGTGGTCCCTTTTCACCTTTATGCGTTCCTGTAGAAGAAATCAATTTGGCCAGCCCTCATCAAGTGCTAAGCCTCATATTCTGTATGTAAGCAAAAATGCTCTTCCTATCTGTGGGGCTTAAAGTAATTTCAAGTTTACTTCTTGTGCCACTGGTCATAGGTGGAAATTTACTGATGAAACCACCTCCCTAAAAGAGGACGTATCAGTTTCCATGTTTCCAACAGTGGATCTGATGACCTTTTGCAAGAACAGAGCTGAACAAAAATTCAATTATGAGCTAAAAGAGGGTATTAGAGCTTAGAAAGAGCTTACAAAAGCAATGGGTGTGTGCTTTTGGAAGGAATCTCTGCTGTATCCATAAGGCAACCTCTTACACTTCACGTGATGCAGACTGCAAAATGCCACCAGAGGCATTTATTGTGAAAGTGGCAGTCCCCAGAAATTTGCATTTTTTTTCCATAGTGTCATATGATATGAATCTGTAAATGCCTTCTAACTCTTTGTAAGCATGAGGCAAGTGTGAGAGCAGTGAGGCAAGAAAGATGAGGCCCTAACAAGGTTAATTTGAATGCAAGACAAAACACACTTGTTTGAAACAAACAAAAAAAAAAAAACAAAAAAACAACCCACCTTGAAATAGGTTTCTCTTGGAATGCTGCTAAACATGACTTTATGAGTAGTGCATGTTTGTCTGCTTGTCTTAGCTTTTTTTCAGCTTCATTTGGGTGGTTAGTATGTTCATGACAAGTTTCCTCCAGGAGCTGGTTCAAATACAGACAAGAAACCTTTGGAAAAGGGACAGGGTTTGGTCTTGAGTGGAAGACTGTGAAGAAATAGGCAGCTCCCCTTTTACATTCCTCTTCATTATCATAGAATCACAGAATGTTTTGGGTTGGAAGAGACCTTAAAGATCATCTAGTTCCAACCCCTCTGCCATGGGCAGGGACACCTCCTACTAGTTAAGGTTGCTCAAATCTGCATCCAACCTTCAACACTTTCAGGGATGGGGCATGCACAGCTTCTCTGGGCAACCTTCTCTGGTGTCTCAGTAAAGAATTTTTTCATAGTATCTAACCTAAATCTGATCTTTTACAGTTTAAAAGCATTTCCCCTTGTCCTGTGACTACACTCTTGTAAAAAGTCCTTCTCCATCTTTCCTGTAGGCCCACTTTACGTTCTGGAAGGCTGCTGCAAGGTCTCTCCAGATCTTTTTCTTCTTCAAGCTGTACAAGCCCTCTAAGTTTTGGTGACCAATATAATCATGCTTTCTTGAAAGCAAAAAAGAGCTTTAGTTCCTCTTACAGCAAAATGTTATACAGAGTTTGAATCCAGGTTCTAAGCAATAGGAGGTTAGATTTGGTGTAAAGATTGATTTCAACCTTTCATGCTTCCTAATGCTCCAGTCAGCCTAATGGGACTAACAGAGCCTTTTGCTTTTCTACAGTACTGGTGTAAATTGTGATCTTTTTCCCCCCATATTCTGTTTTTAAAATGTGTGCCAGTTGGCTGATTGCTCTGGTGAACTGAAACAAGCCCTGCTATAGCTGGCCTGCCCAATTCGGTGAATTATTTAGTGAGAAAGGTTATTCATTCAGCAGAACTGAGCAGTCTTCCAGTTCATGCTGTTTATAATTGAAAATGATTTCTGAGTGAGTGAGTTAATTATTTCTTGCTGTCTCACTACCCTCTACCTATTTTAAAACTGAGTATTGACCTTCAGGAAAAACTGAACTTAAGCCCTGTGGTTACTAGCAAAGGCTGGATATTTTGGTTGGGGTGAATATTTACTGGTTTTCCTAGGAGGTTCAGACATAAATAAAAGTTTAGAGAACCTCCGGGTAAACATGTTCATGGTTCAGCACTTTAATGTGTCAATTAGCTAACTAACACTGTCAATAAATTGGACCTGTCAAAAATAATAGCTTCCTTTCCAGTCTTCATCTCGTGCTTTACCTGTCTGCTACAAGAAATACATTACACACCACCTGAATCAGCATAAGCCAACTTTTCCATGCCTATAGCAAAAAATAACAAAGCAAGGCCGTTGTCTTCCAACCTGGGACTTGCACAAATTACTCTCTCTGTCTTACATTCCAATATGTGAGCTGTATGACAGTGACACTTATTTCATTGCCTCTGTATTTCTTGAGCAGGTGGGCTACAGAAGCATGTTTCAAATGAAAGAAGTCTGTCTGTGTGCCAGCAGATGTAGATAAATGCCTGCAGGTTGCGTTTGCAAATGGGCACCATAGCTCCCAGCTTCTGTAGGCCTGCTAAAATTGGGGTTTATGTGCTACAAATTTCTTTGTTGCACAAAGCTGTGAATCAGTGGCAGATTTAAAACATTGTTCAAGCACTGGGCAGTCATCCTGGAGCTGATATACCTTCAGCAGTGGCCAAAGGCAGTAAGGATAGCAGAAGGTGGCCAAATGGTAGCCATCAGCATCTCAAAGACCTGACAGCCAGACCCAGACTTCTCAGTCAGGAATGTATCCAGTCTCTTTTTGAGTCTCTGTAAACCCTTAGTGTCCACACATGCTGTAGAAAGGAATTCCACAGCTTCATTTTACAAACAAGCACACCTTTTGTTTTGAATCTGCTGCCTTCTGTTTTCATTAGATGTCCTCTGGTTCCTGCTTTAATATATTGTTTTCTTACATATTAAAACATTTATGCAGGGTTTGGTGGGTTTTTTTTGTTTATTTATTATTACATAAAATTTGGTGTAATAGGCAATGACAATGTGGTTTAGCTCTCAACATTTCCACCCACTGGAGATCAAAGCAAAAAGGATGAATGCTGTAATAGTGGGAGTTCATTTTCATTTTAAATGAGATTTAACAACAGGTTATGAAGAAAAACATCTTGTGATGGTTATTCAGCTGTGTAAGATTGCAGCGTTCCACCCTGTAAGCAGCGATATGAGATTATCACAGTCCTTCAATTACAAGATATTCTCGGAAGGGAGAAGAGGCCAAGCAGCCCATTGTCCCCTGGAAGGGCCCTGCCCTGGGAGGTCCCTCTGGGAGCAGTCTCGGGCAGCACAGCCAAATTGTTTGTGGCTGAGGCCAGGTGCAAGCTGTTTGTCCAGGCTTAAATATGGCAGTGATTTGCTGTCCCTGCTGCCTGTGGAGCTGAGCGCGTGGCTGACTTCCTTGCAGAATGAGGGCCTTCTTGGTGGATCTAAATCAAATCAGTGCCACATCCAGACAGGCCCAGGAGCCCAGCCCGGTCACTGCTGCCAGCCTCAGTGCCAGTCATATTGTACCTGCAACATACACGCACAACAGGAGTGATGTAAGGCTTGCTTTGAGTGCACAGGGTGGCTCTGAGACTTGGGACAGCCCCTGCTCAGACCATGTGGAATTGCTCTCCTAAACCTCATGGGCACAACCTCTTGCAGATGCTATACTCAGTGCCATGGGATAATGTTCTGGAGTCCTGAGTGCCATAGCATGTTTCTTACGAGCTGGTCTTGGGTGATGATGCCCTGTGAAGGGCACACATCACCTAGAAGAACACACTCAGTGGTGAGGTGATACTGTTCCAGCCAAAATTGGATTCCATTTGCAATACTGAGTGCCTGATGCTGCTCAGAGGGAGGGGAACTGTAGCAAAACCTGTCATGGTCCCAGTTCTCATGTTAGCCTTGCTCTTTCTCCCACAGGTTACATCCAAGCCTGCAGAGGATTGATGATCTCTGCTGTCTGCCTGGGCTTCTTTGGTGCCGTTTTTGGACTGCTTGGGATGAAATGTACAAAAGTTGGAGGCTCAGATCAGACTAAAGCAAAAATAGCTTGCTTAGCTGGACTGATTTTCATACTCTCTGGTAAATATACCTTATTTCTATCAGTTTGCATATTTGTAGTCATACTGGAGCTGCTTCTTTTCTGCAGAAACCTGTGCACAGTCCTCCATGACTTCGTTGACTGCAGGGTCAGGCCTGGTCAGCTCTGCTGCCAGCTCCACTGAATGGTTTGTCTTATGCTTTTCAGGGTTGTGCTCTATGACTAGTTGTTCCCTGTATGCAAACAGGATTACGTCTGAGTTCTTTGACCCTTCTTTTGTTGCACAAAAGTAAGTACTTTCCTATACCCATAAATCTTTCAAACAAGTAGACCTTACATTTCCTAGTGCACACCAGAGCCTGTTCAGATAGAGAGCAGCTGCTTCTCCCCTTGGGCAGAGGAGGAGAGTGGGCTGCAGTTTTACTTAATCACAGTTTCTAACTCGAGTAACCAGGTGCTTAAATTCAGTGAGCACACACTTTGCTGTGATTGTTGCCCTGCAATCTGTGTGCCCAGCTCTACTGTGGTCTGGCAGGGCAGCTGGGGTTAATTGGGAGTGAAACCTGCCTGGATGCCAGAGGTGCAGCAAGAGGATTGCACAAGACAGAGGGGCTCATTAGGTGCATCATTCAATAGGGGAGGGAGAAAAGTATTTCCTTGAGCCTTTGATAGGAGGTGGTTTCCATAAAGGTGTCGAGCACTGCGCAATCTTGTTTCCTCTGGAAGAGAGGTTTCTGCAGGCTTGGTGGAATTTTGTTGACAGATTTTCAAATCCAGGTGACTGAAAGTTGGATCATAAACCCTATCAGAACCCACACTCTTATAAGCACTAACATAAACACTTCTGCATTGTATACTTGCAATTAAATTTAAAGGAGTGAGTATTTATAGAATTTTAGGACCCATACCAGAAATAATGAGCATCCCTAAAGACTTCCTTTAAGGCTGTGCAAATTCTCAGGACCTGCAAAAGCAGCAATCCACAAACCAACACTTGGATTTTGGATTGACATCTTAGCTGCCAAATCTGACAAGTGTTGGCTGTAAATTATAGCATCTTAGACTTTCCTGTTTTGCCCTCATACATAATGGAAACTCTTCATTAAAGGCAAGGATCTTAAAGTTTTCTTGGCAGTGATTCCAGGATATGTCAAACATTGGGTATACATTTCCCTGAGACCCAAGTAAGGGATCATTAAGGAATCCTGAGCCTTCATGTTTCTCTTTGACAGAAAGAAAATAGTCTGAATAAATAACACTAAAGGGATCTACATTTGCAGTAGGGTTGATGCTGCTTTTCCTGTGTTGAAAACAAACTTGTAATAATTTTATCCATAGTTCCCCTATAGTTTCTGCTTATTTGATACAGTGAAGACAGTATTGAAAGGCCTTCAAAAGAAAAAAGGATGTGAGGTTCTGTCAAGAAAATGGACCCTGGCTATATAGACAGAAGTTAATTATTCATCAGGATTCTTAGTGAAAAATACCATGGTTGTTGCCAGAAGTCCTTTTCCTACACTGTATTCCTACACTTGTCTGCTGCAAAGAGCAGGCAGACCTCATGGTGGAATTTTACTGTGAAGGAATGAGAAATCCAGTTTAAAGATTGAAATAATGGTAGTGAAACCTCCTCACCAGAAATTACCTTTTTTTCTGGACAAACAGCATGGCTCAGCTGTGGGCAGACACAATCACAATGGCAAAGATAAAGGCAGAGAGGAAAAGCTGAAGTTTTCATTTGTGTACAATGCATGTAGCTCATGCAGTGACCTTGTATCAGACTGAGCTAATGGTGGCATTCAGCTCCTTCCTCTCTCAACCAATGTAAAATTTCCATTTTGTTGCCATCTCTGAACCCTTACTTTGTTGTGCATTGCAGGAGCATTTAATATGTTTGCTGGTATATTGTGGAAATTTGGTATTGTCTCTTCATCGAGAGAGGGTGTCAGCCTTTTGCCCTGACTGCACATTTCTCTCCTGAACTTATTCTGGCATTGTCAAAGACAGACTTGAGGTGCTGTTGGTGGGAAATAGATAACACAAGATGTTCAGCATCCTCTGTCAGCCATCAGGATTTCCCCCCAGCCGGATTTACTACTTTTAATTTAAAACCCCCTAACTCTTATAGTCTTTATCATTTTTGTCCCTTGCTACAGTTTGGACTCACATAACCATGATTGTTCTTATTGATAAATGGGGTTGTTTATCCAAATTATCTGACTAACTTCCCATACAGATGCTGATATGCAATTGAAAATCCTGAGTTTTCCTCCTAAGTACTAGTATAAATCAGAAAGGTTGTTTTCTGTTTGAAGATGTGGAGGAAAGACCAATCAGGGCAACTCTGCAACCCATTAACCTGGTGGTGTGGCAGTCACCAGAGAAGGGCCCTATACACAATTGGTTTAATCATGGTATAGTAACAAATGTTGCTTAAAAAGTTGAAACAGTCCCAACTATGTCTTCTGTCCCAACTAGTAGGCAACATTCAGGTACCTGTTTTCTACCCAATTCTATCAAATATAGTTTTGATTTCTTTTCTGTATGACCGAATAGCTTCATGAAGGGAAGATGGCCCTTGGTCTCCTTAAATCCCTCAGCCTCCGGCCAACCATTTGGTGTTGCTAGATAAAAATACAGAAACTCATGTTTCCCACTTTCAGGGCAAGTGGTCTTGGCAAATAAGTTGTTACTGCGACAACCTTCCTGGATTTTGGTCCAGCTCTGTTCTCCATCACTGTAGTGATCTGCATCAACCTCTGTGGGGAGCCTTATCCTGACCCTCGTACCTTAGGTGTTCTCTGGCAGTCCTGTAGGGATGGAGGGATCCCCAGGAGGGGTCTTACCTCACATCTAAGCTTGTCCCTTTGATCTGCTTTTACAGGTCAATAAAAGAGGTGCCTTGAAGGTGTTTTAGAAGTGCACTTTGTGTGTATTTCTTGCATGTTGACTATAATGGGATCTTAGGGGATGAGCTATTATGTAGATCTCTGCTTCTAATCAGAGAAACCCCTGCCCTTGGACAGACAGAAATCTCCTTGAGTCATGTGAATACCATAGCAAGGCAGTTGGAAATATGAGCATCAGTAGAATTAAAATTTTACAGGTTTGGCAGATTTTGAAGTGAAACAGAACTGGGTGCGGTGTTTTCCGGGGTGAAAGGAGCCATGGTTCCCAGCAGTTTTAATTGGGGTTTGGGTCCACAAGCCCCACGCTGGTGTTGAGGAAGGGTTCTGAGGCAGAGTCAGTTTATTTCAGCCTTGGCTTGGTGTCTTCAGAGAGGAAGCCCAAACAAAGAAATCCCTGGGTCTTCCCTCACAGTCTGTGCACCTGATCCTCACATGCTCTTCACGAATCTTGCATGTGCCTCTTGGTTCAGTGGTGATTTATGGTCTGGGATCTTCTAACACCTCACTGGATTACTTCTTTGTGTCCATGTGGGCAGACCATTAATTGTTCTTACCTTCCATTTTGGGCCAGCCTTGGGGCCCTCCACGGTCTTGGCCTGGTTATCTTCAGATAAGGGTTTTCTCTGTTTATTCCCCTGCTTGGCCTTCCCTGCTATCAAACACAGTTCATTTAAAGTTGACTTACACTAAGTTTTGAGCAGGCCACACTTCATGCTGAGTTGTAAGCAAATTACAATTAAACTAAAGCTTACATGATTAATTTCTAATATTATATAAGTAAACTTAATCTAATCTCCAATACCTGGGCAAGGAGAATTTTTGGGGGAATCAAATCCTTTTTTTAGCAAAGGATAAAAAATAAAAACTCTACTTCAATTATGTGAACAGAAAAGGAAAAAAGGAGCCTAGAAGTTGGAACTGAGTGAGGCCATGAAGGTGCAAGTCCCGTGGTGTGTTCTCCCTCTGAGCTCCAGTGTTTCTATTGCTTTTTGGCATTAAGCCCCTGGGTCAGAAATTGCTCAAGCCTGGGTGTCCATGGCATCTAGCAAAGATATCATAAGTGTAGGTTTTTGTCCCTGTGTAACTGATTCCTTTTTTCCAAAGTTTGTGTTTTACCTCGGGTTAGGGTCTCAAGAAAACATGGAAAAGCGATTTTTTAGCTCCTCAGCCAGTGCTCACCCTCTTGTGACCTGTTATAGAAATCGCTGTCGTTTTTTAGGTGTCTGGGCTCACAGGCACTTTTTGAGTGTTTCTGCAGTGCCTTTTTGTAAAGATACAAGAGCTGACAGGTATTTTCAGTTAGACATTTTGGTAATGTGGAATCAGGGCCTGTGCACAGGGGAATGTTCAGAACCAGCTGAGAAGTGCAGCTACACAGTGTTGCAGTAGCACAGACAGGCCATTGAGCAGGGGCTTTTATTTGGCTGCCTCACCACAGTTTACAACAAATCAATTTACTGGCATCTGCTCGAACAGCACAGACACTTGGTTGATAATTGTGGCTGGATGAGGGACAGGGGGTTGTGTTTCCTGTGCAGGATCCCAGAATTCTGGAGGAGATAGAGGTCTCCTTAAGGGGACACTGCAGCAGAGAAGGAGCAAGAGACACACAGGTGTGCTCTAAAGGTGAGGAACAGGAGGCTCTGGAGACTGTTGGGCTGCAGCCTAATGCAGGTCATCCTAAAAGAGTGGTACTCAGGCAAAGAGCTGGGTAATGGAGCAGGCAAGGAGCGTCCATGGTTTGCTGCTTGTCTTGAAGCTGCAGCACTGAGGGGAGAGAAAATAATCTCTTCCCAATGCCCTTCTTTTCTTTCATTTACTGCTGTTGCTTTAGCAATGTGGACTTACCTTTGTGGGATAATGCTCCCAAAGCATCACTGTGTCCTCTCAGAGACAAACAGAGCAGTTCCTGGCAGCAGACAGTTTGTGGCTGGCCCAGCCAGCAGAGGGGACCATTGCTGGTGACTGGGGGCTCTGCCCATGGATGTGCTGGGGAGCAGTTTCTTCCAGATAGAATCCAGCCACAGGGACTGTGGAAGGAGAAAGAAGGAGGAAGATGCTGGAACATGCACCTGTGTGTGCATAGGCTTATACCAGACACACCTGTGTATGTATATGCATACACTGCACATGCGTGCATGTATATTGCATATGCATATTATGCAGATGGACAAAGCCCTCATGTTTTAAGCAGGCTGGTGTGTGGATAACGAGGGAGGGGGTCAGACAGATCCTGAGAGCCACAGGGGAAACTTAAGGACAGTTGTAGGCAGAATTTGTAGTCTCTGGCTCAGCAAAAGCCCCAGTACAGTTTGGTTTGGGAGCCAACAGGAAAAAAACTGGAATGGAGGAGCTGGTGCCGTAAACAGGCCAAAGAATGATGTAACCATACAGCAAAACAATCCAGGAGGAGATGCACAAAGGCCAGACCTTTCCCTAACCCTAATCCTAGCTGAGCAGGGAGAGAAGCATTGCCCAAGTGTACTGCACGGACAGAGCTTGCCTCCTGAGTCAGAGGGAAATAATGAAAGAACATGGGTGAATGGCAGAGCTGCCAATTTTGCGGTGAATAATGTATGTGTCAACAGAAAGTTATTCAAGAAAAATATAATATTTATTTTATTCTGGAAATAACCGTGTTAAATCCATGCTCTCTTTTGTTAAATACATTTATTGACTTCTTGTAGGTATGAATTAGGAGCAGCTTTGTTCATTGGATGGGCTGGAGCTTCACTCTGCATAATTGGTGGCATTATATTCTGCTTCTCAATAGCTGAAAACAGTAATTCTGCAAGGTAAAACACAAGTTGTACTTACTGAAAGGAATCAGTACCTATGCATTTTTACCTGCTATAGATATGCAGACTGGTTACTGTTCCAAAACACTTTGTAATGAAACTCAGAAAAAGATTGTGTGGATAAAAGAAAATAAGGGGATTTAAAGATAATGCTCTGTCCATCATTAATGTAATTAAGAAAAGCTACTAACTCAGAACAAATACTTGTAACATATATATTTTTCATAAATTTACTACAGCTGGAAAGCAGTGCATTCAGTGACGTAGGAAAAGCGGTCAGGTCACTTTACAGGCATGAATAGACAAGTTCCTTTGATCTCAAATCGTCAGATCAAAAGTGAGCGGTGGTGGCAGTGGGGCCTCCAGCAGCTGAAGAGGGGTCATAATGAAGAGGAACAGCTGTAGGGAGTAACTATTCACCTAGGATCTGCCACAACTTAAATTATTTCATGCCTGGGCCCTAATTCACTTAGCTGTGAACAAGAGATATATGTTACAGAAAAGCGTGAAGACAGATGCAAAGATGGGTGGAGTGGCAGTGTCCAACTAGAATAGGACCCCACATGGGAGGAATGTGCCCCCTCCCCTAAAACTTGTAGGTACATTCATACATTTCTTCTAGCTTTATTACTATAATGCCTGGATGCAGAGATGTCACCTGTCTGTTGGGCGAGCTGTAAATGGTTGTTTTTTTTCTCTTCAGGAGGGGGTATGCCTATAATGGAGCCACATCTGTGATGTCTTCTCGTACAAAGGTCCACAACAGTGTTCCTGACAAAACCCCACCCAAGCACTTTGACAAGAACGCTTATGTTTAGTTGCACTCTTGGAAGACTCAGAGCGTTTTAAATGTGATTTTGTACGTTTCATTCAGAGTGATTCCCCCCACCCCAACCCCAATGTACTTACTGCTAAGACAATTACTTTTAAAAATATTAACTTGCAGCTTTTTACATATTGGTGTAAATTTTATTATATAATATTTTAAGATTGATGTTGATATTGTAAAGTTTATACCTGGAAATCATGAGCTGATGTTGCATTCTTGAAAAAAAAATAAATGAGTTATTTACTAATTCAGTTTGTCATGTCAGCTGCTTATGGGAATGGCATCACGCACCTCGTATTGGCATATTACAGAAATTTCTGACATGGGTTCAGTGCTGGACAGAACAGTCAATTAGAAGAATAAGAATGATAAGAGGAATAAGAAGAGACTGGGTGAAAATAAGTATGGGATTTGAGGAAGCAGGAGCAAATACTGATCATAGTGGGAGCCCCAACTGTTCACAAAGCAAAACCCATCACAAGGGAGGGTCTTGCATGGCCTCAGCAGAGCATGTGCTCAAAAAGACAATGACATGCCCTGCTGGTGGCAAGGCACCTCCAGGGGGTTGTTTTCCTTCCCTCCCTTTGGGCAGGGATACCTTCAGCTCCAAAGCATCTCAAAGCCACTGACTTGCAAAAGAGAAGGAAAAACCCCAGCCAATTCCAGCTGGTCTGTCTGCTCTGCTAATGGCATTCCTGAAGGGCTGACCAAATAAAAGCAGGCAATACTGAACAGCACAATTTTAGATAATCCTGACTGAATTACAACAGCTAAAAAATTTATCTAGTGTTTTTTCTTTGTCTGTCCATGGAAATGTGATGACTTTTGAAGGAGTATTTGTACAAGTCAATAAATGAGAACAGAGATTACAAAAAAACCACAAAATGCTTTCTAGATTGAGTCCCTAAAATGAGACACAAACTCAGGTTTGTCATGAAGTTTAAACTGATGGACCTTTGGAGTTTCAACAAAAAATGGTTATTTTGGGACAATAGTGTAAATATAAAAATTAATAGTCCTATTTAATAATGGCACAATATAGAAAAAGTTTTGTATCTGATATTATCTAAATTACATTAAAACTAAAAAGTCACTCAAGGTTCTTTTTGTTTTGCAGTATTTTTGTACTTCATTTAAGTTGAAACACTACTGTGTGTTTTTTGGATTTTTTTAGGAAGGCAGCCAACATGGACAAACCAGAAATATCAAGTACTTCTGCAGTGGCAAGTCAGTGCTTTCCTTACTGTGGCTTGACATTTTAATTTTTTTTCCAGTTTTTGTCCTTTTATACTAACAAAGACTCAACTCCAATACAAAAAAACCCTCAAGAAACCAACTTCCCCATAGAGGAGGCATTCAATGATGATTAGTTTTAGAGCTGAGGCTTTTTTCTTTTCATTTGGTATTTATTGTAAACCATGGTAGAAACTTAACAGTTTAATACATGGACATATTTCCTTTAAAATGTTGACAATTTTATATAAAGTTCATGATAAAATACATGAAAATATGCATTAAAAACTGTATAAATTAATAATCTGCAGTATACTCTGTTAATTGGTTAACAGACTTTCTTGCAAGACCAGTTTAAATCTTTAATGTAAACATTGGAGGCAAAATCTTTACCTCAGTGAAATGAAAGAGACTTTCACCACTGAACTCATGAGTGTGCTGGTTTTGGCTGGGGTAGAGGTAATTTTCTTCACTGTGGCTGGTATGATGCTGTGTCTTGGATTTGTGCTGGACACAGAGTTGATAACAGAGGTGTTTTTGTTATTGCTGAGCTGGGCTTGCACAGAGCCTTTTCTGTTCTTCATACCACCACACTGGTGAGGAAACTGGGGATACATGGGAGGTTTGGAGGGGACACAGGTGGGACAGGTGACTCAAACTGACCAAAGGGATATTCCAGACCACGTGACATCATGCTCAGTATATACAGTGGGGGAAGAAGGGGAAAGAGGAAGACTTTTGGCGTGATGGCATTTGTCTTCTCGAGTTTCCATTGCACACGGTGGGGCCCTGCTCTCCTGGGATGGCTGAACACCTGCCTGTCCCTGTGGAGCAGTGAATTAATATCTTGTTCTGCTTTGCTTGTGTGTGTGGCTTCTGCTTTCCCTGTTGAACTGCCTTGATCTCAACCCATGAGTTTTCTCACTTTTACTCTTTCAAGTCTCTCCACAGTTCCACAGGTGAGGGAGTGAGTGAGCAGCTGTGTGGGGCTTGGCGGGGGTTAAACTACCACGAACAGAAAGAAGAATTACTTTGTTTCCAAATAGACGAGGCCAGTAATGCATGTTTCAATATCTTTTTCAGAGTCATACTGAAAGACACAAGAGCTCTGTAAACAGTATTCCTTGTTATTACAGGACCAATGAGAGAAATTACTGGGAAACACTTGATGTTTTTTCACCTGCATTTTGAACCCCAGCAGAACCCAAAAGCAGGGCCTCTCATCACGAATGGAACAATTACATATCTGAAGAATCACTCCAGTCTGTTACAGTGACTAAGCTGCTTTTTAACGTGCTTGTATTATTAGCTTCATGAAGGCCTGTTAAAACAAACAGACAAACCAATTAATAGTTATTAATACTCTTTTGGGGATACTTTTACTTTGTATTTGTCTATGAGATAAAATGACATGCTATGTTAGCAAACACCAGTGGACTTCTGAAGTCCCAAACTGCAACCAGTGAGGAAATGACAAGTGTTGATATATAGATTGTTTCTGTCAGAGAATATAAAGCACAGTACAAGCAGTCAGTGTCAACCTTACTTTCCCTTCAAAAATAACCAGAAGTATCTTTATGTAACTGACACAGCTTTAACCTTTACTTACATACACTGAAATGTTAGGGTTAGAAACTACTATACAAATTATATGTAAGACTGAGGCTTTTGCTTTAGCACTAGTTCAAATATTTATCTCAGCCTGGTAAGTCAGTTAGGTATCTTGAACAAACCTGAAATGTTGTTATTATTATTCTCAAGACAAAGTGAGTTCCCTTTTCCCTTAAATTTGGGAA
Source organism: Chaetops frenatus (assembly GCA_013400775.1). Taxonomy (NCBI): domain Eukaryota; kingdom Metazoa; phylum Chordata; class Aves; order Passeriformes; family Picathartidae; genus Chaetops; species Chaetops frenatus. Next base: position 42,195 of record VZTR01028851.1, on the reverse strand, counting down.
GAAAAAAAATCCTGGATGGTTAATTTTTAAGATGAGGTTGAAATCCAGTAATATTATATTTTAAAATCTCAAATTTAAATTGGCATCTCTGTATATTTATGCGTGTGTGTGGTTTATGTATCACTAAGTATTATAAAAATATGATATTTATATGGCAAAAAAACAAACACAGAGTTTTTCTTACTTGTTCTTTTCTTACAAAACACCATCTATTGAATTACAATGTGTAATATACTGTACTTAATCCTCCTCTAGGTGGGTCAGTCACTTATGAATATGTTACCTTCCTCCTTTGGTGCAGTTTTCTTGGGAAGGCCCCATGCATGTACCACAGACGCAGCACTGGGCTCATTTTTCTGAACTGTCAATGGCTTCTGACCTCTATCATCTTTCATCAATAAAATGTCTTCCTCTACTGATGAAATATCCCAATCATCTTCATCAACTTCTGTGAGCTAATAGGGACAAGAAAAAACAGGCATTTTTTCTCTGTCTGTTCAAGTTGTGCTGAGATTTTTCCTAAACTCAACTATGTGAAACTGCTAAAGAAAAATGCACTAGCACAAGGCCTTCATGACATCTATCATCACAGTTTTAAAATCCACATTAATTCAATTACTTAATTGATATTAATCACTATTATAGTTCCAAAACTAAAGGAGTTTTTTTTAAAGTCAGGAACTGCAAACATTAGAAGTTCTGCCAGTTCTGTATCTGGCATAAACCTCTGATTTCAGGTATTACACGCCAGCCTTAAAAAAGGATTATCTTTTCTGGAATATTCCAGTGAGATGAAAGTCCTTTAAGCATTAGAATGTATACTACTTACATGAAAATAAAGATACGACATGCAAGGTGGCAGTCTACAAGCATTCTGTAGTCAAACTAGGAAAAAATATTGTAGTAAAGGCCTCTTCAATTTAAAACTAATTTATTTAAAGAGAAAATTAAAAAATGAAAATTAAAATAACAACATAGTGCTCAAACTTAAAATATACATTCCCCTCAAGACTCAATGTCAGCATGTACAAACATATTTTAATTAAGTGGTGGATTTTTACATTAAGTTCACAAAATGAGAGTCAATTCAAAGAGATGAACCTGAAGGCCATGAGTCCATGGTCCTTCTTACCTCATCTGCCTGAGAACTAAGTATCTTCATTCAGCTTTAGAAAGAAGAGCTACAGCATTTCCCTATTTGTCAGTCAGATGTGGTTCGATGGATTTGAGCTATTTTTACAGAGCTTAACTGTGGAAAGTGAACAATGGTTTCTCACAAAGTAAAACCCTATTTCACTGTCTGGAGTCTCCAGCACTACTGTAAGGATCTAGACGGTGCTTCCATTGCACAGAAGGAAGGTTCAGATGGTATTTGAAAACAATGTAAGGTATGTATACGCTAGAGAAAAATCAACAAATATGAATGTGTCGTATGTCTCGAAAGAGGGGAAGAGACTGCAGTAATGCTTTATCTTGCAACATAATGCCATTTTAACTCTGCAAATTGTTTTTCAAAAACTGACAGATCTGCTCAGCGTGCTGTATTATTAACATACCAGGATTCATTACTGTGCTGTTTGAAATTATCTGCATTTGGAGGGTGTGGTAATGTGAATGTCAGTTACATATATTGAGAAATGCTGGAGGAAGAGTTTCTTCGAACATTCAAGAAATCCCAAATGATTGTTAAAGTAAAAACTAGAGATAAACATGTCAACTTCAAACAGAATTCAGTTTTGGTTGAGTGTAAATACACAGAACCAATCACAACTGCTAAACAGTTTCATTAACTCAAAGACATATAAAGATGTCTACATTTAAACATATAAATATGGGCATAAATATATGCATGTAATTACCAAAGCATACAAGATAGTGTGTTCTCCTGTAAAGATTCCAGAAACAAAGTAGCAATACCTGCCCTGGTTTCATAAACTTATTCTCAACTCATCATGTCCATACAGGATACATAAGGGACACAAGGTATTCTAAATTAATTATAACCATGTTTTTCATTAAATGATGGAAAGGTGTGGGTTGGAAGAGACCTCAAAGATCATCCAGTCAAACTCCCCCACCACAAGCAGGACCACCTTCCACTAGACCAGGTTGCTCAAAGCCCCATCCAACCTAGCCTCGAACACTTCCAGGCATGGAGTATCCACAGTTTATTTGGATCACCTGTTCCAGTGCCTGGCCACCCTCATAGTAAAGAATTTCTTCCTAATATCTAATCTAAACCTACTGTCTTTTCATTATAATCTAATTTTCTGTCCAAGAGGATCTGTTCCATGATCTTTCCAGGCACAAAAGTGAGATTAACAGGTCAGAAGTTCCCAGGGTCCTCTTTCTTACTTTTTTTAAAAATGGGTTTATTTTCTTTTTTTTCAGTCAGAGACTACACCCAACTGCAATGACTTTTCAATTATCATGAAAAACTGGCTTTGTGACTATTTCAACCAATTTCATTAGGACTCTGAGAAGCATCTCACTGGGTCCCACAGACTTATGTAAGTTCAGGCTTCTCTGGGGGTCTCAAACCCAACCTTCTATCACAACAGGAAGGGTTTCATTTCCCCAATGCCTTAAGGTTCAGGGGCTTGAAAGATGTGGGAAGGGAGAACATCAGTGAAAACCACAGAATTTTTCAAACATAGATTTTAAGGTTTATTTTGCTACAGGTCTTTTGCTCTTGAAGCCCAAATTCCTGAACACAATGGCTCACCATCTAAAGACCTTTACCAAATCATCCAGTCAATTTAACTGTGACCATTTGCAGTCTTGTAAAATTACAAAGAACTTGGAAGTAACACTGGATAGGGAATTGCACTGTAATAGTCATGTCTGAGTTGATAATTTTAAGTCTGGTCAGATTTGCAGTTCCCACAAAGTCAATGGACAACTTAGATGTCATCAATGGCAATTACAAGGACACAGGCTAAATGTGATTATGCTACCTACCCTCACTGCCAAAGTTATTTAAGAGAATCGGCCCTTTCTGGAAACTGAAATAGAAGTGTCACTGTTTCTGGGGGGAATGATGATTTTCAGATTTAACTCACAGTCAGGAAGACCTAAGGTATCAGTTTTATTATGGATAACAGGATTCTCAGTAATTATTATTTGCTAATTTAGTGAAAAAATATTTTATTGAATGCTAGAACTAGTAGGTGTCTGTCTACTTCAATCTAGTAACAAATACTCAAACTGAAATAAAATCACTATCTGCTGTTGACTTCTCATTTGGAGTAACTTTTGTCCCTTTTAAATATTGTTCAGGCAAAGATGTCAGATTGCAGCAAAATGGTGTAAAATTATAGAACTCTAAACTGCGGAGAAGACCAGGACCTGAGGGGCCTGAGGGGTAAAGAATACATTGTGTTAGTATTCTGCTGGTGAACACAAGTCGTACTCAATGGACAGCAACAGAGTTGATGTAATCTGAAAGCAGTATGTGATTGTGGATTGAATACAGAACAAAGACCAGTAGAATTTGTCCTCTCATATAAAATGTACTTAAGAGATCTATATTAGATAAAGCTCTAGAAATAATGGTTTTAAATATTAGATAAGCAAATTCCTTTTTTCCTTCATCAAAACAAGAAGCTAGGAAAACAAGTAAAGAAGGGCTGTCTGTGCTGCTAGAATAGAAGAGTGATACCATGCCCAAACTTTGAGCTGTAGAGATCCAAACCAATTAAGGTATAAGCTAAATAAGCAGTTGTGGATGTAGTCACTTGCCACTGGTCCCTTGCTAGCACTTTTCTATACACCAGTGCAGATGTACCCAATTAGCTGTAATTCAAAACTGTCTTGGTGAATTAAGTTCTTTGTTGCATTGAGATGATTTCAGCATGAAAAAAAAAGTAACATACATATATTTCAATTACTTAATGTAATATTGCTGCATATTAGAAGTGATACCTTTGGTTCTTTCACTTCTTCTTTCTTAATAAATGCCTGTGCAACATTAATTCCTCCAGCTGGTTTGTTCTTACTTCCATGGTTAGAAAGACTCTCTCCAACTTTTTTGGTCAGTTTTTGAATAACTGTTCCTAAAATTCAGAAAAAAATTAAATTGGCAGTTTCCATTTGCAAGGAAGGACTTTACTGTAAACCCTCTAGAAATCTTCCCTAAAGTAGAACTAAGTAAAAGAAGTCTCTCTGAGATGATTGTCTCTTTTCCTGCATTTATATAGAAGAGCATGACACACATTTCTAAGTAATACATTAACAGAAATACATTAGCAAAACCATAAATTGTTTACATATATATATGTATGTAGACATACACTTAAGACTAGGTAGTCTGCCTTCATTGCTTTCTAACACAGCAATATTACCATGAAATGCAAAATCATGCACAGCTGTTACAACAGCCATATACAAATGCAGTGAAAAACCTTTAGAAGTTTTGGCAGGTGTTACAGTTTCTTCAGTTCCATTTTCCTCCATCCCATTCCTATCGCTTTTGCCAGAAGGCTTCTGAAAAGCATGGACTATGCTGCTTGATGGTTTTGACTGCTTTTGCAATATCTCTGGTATTACATAAGACTGTTTCATATCATCTTCATCAGCTTCTTCCTCTGAAGTGAATGGTGGCGTTCTAAGGAAAACCACATACAACATGAGCACTCACTGCGTTTCAGTGAGTACATCACTGCATACATGTTTAAGCTTTCTTGTATTCTCCTTTCTAATCATGTGCATTTTTCTTAGTGAAAAACACCAGAATCTCCCCTATATTTTAACTATATAAAAAAAAATTTAAAATAAACCACGCTGCTAATTTAACTCAGAATGTTATCCTAAAATGATCTCTTATATATATGACTCTTTCCATTTGCGCAACCAAAAAAATGTTTTTTTATAAAACCAGAGACCAACATAAAACAAGTCTTGCCACACAAACACAGATGGGCTTTCATGGATTTTAATTTCAAGCAAATATCAGGCTCAAGAAATCTGTGCCACAGAAAGTCTCTCGTGACATCAGTTAGATGTGGGAATTTTTCAGTGCAGGAAGTGGCAAAGTAATGTACCTGATATGAACAGAACACGGAATATTGTATTTAATTTTGGCTGCAGTATGAAAATATCAATAAACTGAAAAAATTAGGTCATCGAAGTTTCTAAATGCTTTTAACACAGTCAGAAAAAGCATTTAAGAGAGAAACTAAAAGAACTTATTGATCTTCTTGAATATCTCTCTCTCTCATCCACAACAAAGAATACATATGCTAAAAGAAAAACATGCTATCTTTCAGGGATTATAATAACACACTCAAATGGAGTAATATATAAACAAAACATGAGATATGCAGCCCAGAGAGTGTTTAAGATTTTAGCTTAATAATACTTTCTGTGTGGCAAACATGTCACCAAAAATGTCTTCTTCAAAATGGCAAGGGAAAAAAACATACGTGATGCTAGATGTCTTTCTGGAAACTCCACTTCCAAGAATCTTCCTGGGTCTAAAAATAACAAGTTATTTCAAGACTGATAGCAAGCATAAAGTTTATACAGAAGTTATGTAAATTCTTTCCTCATTCTTAAAATTGAGGAAATGCTCACATCAGCCACAAATACCCAAACCCATAGAACTGTTATCTGAGTGTTTTTAGAATGGCATCTCTTACTTTGGTGTAGAAGTATACTCAGGGATGATTGTTCTTTGTCCAGGTGGGCGGACTGCTGATGGAGACCGCTTTGCTGGTTTTTGTGGTGTGGCAAACGAGGGAATTCCCAATTGACTGAACTTGAGTTTTCCTACAAGAAAAGTTATCTATGTCATTCTTGCAAACCATGTTAGACATCTTTCACATTTAATTTCTACAATTAAAGATGTCTTTGCTGCAGACTAGAGTTTTACAAAAAAAAGAAGAAAATAAGTAATTCNAAATATAAATATAAATATAAATATAAATATAAATATAAATATAAATATAAATATAAATATAAATATAAATATGAATATAAATATAAGTAAATATTTCTGATAATCCAAAAGAATCCAAAGTATGTTGCATTTAATAGACTGGCTCTTTAGAATGTGACCAGACCTATGGTTTACAGACTGTTCATGCACCTAGTGTGGGGTCTGTAGTTACGCTTTTGCAACACATCAATACAAATCAGGTGGAGAAGACCCAACCGAGGTTATGTGTGCAACAGAAAAAGGGAAGAATGGGTTAACAGCCTTAGGCTTAGACATTCCTACATCCAAGTGTCAAGGGCCCAAATGAGGTTAAGTTCCTCAGAGCCTGATGGATTAAAGGAGCCGCTTCTGACACCTTGGGAAAAATAGAGCACAGGTAGAATCTGTCTAGTCTAAAATAATTACAGCAGTTAATAGAACTTTAGGAATTGGTGCAAACATCCCTGGTTTCTCTGTTATTGCACATCTCTTGCACAGTTTGCTCCAAAAGGGAAAATCACGGGAGCGGACTGAACAGCACTTGAAACAATTCCACAGCTTGATCCCACAGCCCCGCCAGTGGCCCTGTTACAGCAGAATGGAGTTCTGCTGAGAACATGGCACTTACTGCAGCCTGTTTCACACTGGCCCTGATGGACCAGAGAAATTCAGCCCAACTGCAATTAAAGACACAGAACAGAGATAGTCTGAGCTGGAAAAGGGATTTTAATCATTAGTACAAGCAGTTAAACAAGTCGAGTCACTAAGGGACAAACCCCAATGAAACCTGTACTGTTTTCCCTTTCCAGGAATGATACTGGGAGTGATGCCAGCACATCATTGATGATCAAGTTAACCATCTAAGGACTGCTTATCCTTGTTGTAGGAGCAGCTATTGCCATCATGAACCAAATTTGGTTCACACATCAACAAGCTCAACCTGAAGGATGGAGACCCTCACTTCTTCTGTCTATAGAAGCCAAGCAATACGATAACTACAGTACCTTCTGCACTACACAAACTTCTCACTTGTAAAATTTACTGTGGGAGCAAATATAAGGAAAGGACATGACGGCCCTTTGCCCACTGAAATTAGAAAGGCAACCTCAATGCCACTGAGTTTGAAAGGGAATGTCAATCCTGGTGGCATGTAACCAATTTTACTTATGACCTTGTTAAGTATACAGTAAGAAGTAAGATGGACAGCATCAGTGGTCAGACCCCCTCTTCAGATGGTCACCCACAGCTAGAGGAATTTTCAATAAACTACTTCATCCTGTTGCTGCTATGTTAATCCTGACTCTAATATACTTTGTTTTGATCTTAGCAATGTATGTGAAAATCTGGATAACGATCTGTCAGAAACACATAAGGTCTTGGCGTGCTATAATGAAAGGTGTGGGAGAGAGGTATGAGCAATTGCCCTACAGAGACCCCTCAAAAATCCATTAAACAGGTGTGACAGAGGCACCAAATTGAAAGTGTGACTGTAGTCATAGGGTGGATAATGTAGGAATGAGGCCTACAGCAATGAGACATATGGTGAAGGGACTTCCATGAAATATGACATGAGATGTGTAGCTAAGGCATTATGATGGCATGCTGAGGGGGTGGCAGGTTATCAGGCAGAGAGGATGATCCTTATCACTGCAGTCAGCCAGGGAAGAGGAATTGATGCTAAGGTATCACTGCTGGTGAATCTGTGATCACAAAACGAGATCAGACTCAGAGTAACCCACACTACCAGTGCACCTGAGAACATGACCAGACATACAGTGCTGAATTGGTTAAAATCAGAAATTAAGCCCAGCCATACCCAGCCCTTCAGATCTGTGAGGATCAGCTGGAAAGCACGAGGTTTATTTGCTGCCAAAGTGTTACACTCCCAACACAACACTATGTATCTTGCCAATACAGGAGCTAAGATATCTGCTGTTAAACACTATATCAAGTTTAGTTGTCCATAACTATATAGAATATTGTTATAGAAAAGCAGGAAAGCAGCTATACAGGAATGTTGTTACATAGAACTTTAAATAGCAGTTATAAAATGTAAGACAGTGAAAGAAACCCCCAAATCCACTGTAACCTTCACCAGGAAGCTGAACAGAGGAACCTGGTCTGCTAGAAGATAATGATTTCTCTTCAACCCGAAAGCCAACTTGACGTTGAAGACGCTCTCGAATTCCGTGAATGCTGGGCTCTTGCTTGCCTTTGCGTTCTCTGGCGTATTCAATAGCTCGCAATATTTTATTTAAGCGATCACTTGATATTCCACGAACACCCTAAGGAAACAAATTGCATTGTAAACACTCTTTTAGACTTCAGATATCACAAAGCTTGCAGAAAATCACAGAAGCTGGTAACATTGCTCACAAGTGTAGCCATATCCTCCACAGCTGTAATTTGATGGCCGTCCTCTCAGGTTATATCTCTCACACTTATTTAAAACATGGAAATTTAGCTTTGGATTTTATAGGCTGAGAACTGTAGTACAGGAGTGAAAGAAAATACAAAAAGTGGTACAAAAATTACCCTTCTTTTAAATAATTCAATATCTCTTACTGCTTTAATTCCCAAGGATTCCAGCTTCTCCTCCAGGGCTTGCTCCAAAACAACTCGCAATTCTTTAGTTAAAGAAGGATCAGACTTCAAAGCATTTATTAAATAGTGGTTACTTCTATCTGGTTTACAATCATTTTTCTCAGTTTCTGAAATAAGAAGAAAAAACGCTTTTAAGAGATATTTTTAAAGTCCACAGTGCATGAGACAATTAAAAACTGCACTGAGGCATGCATTCTTTAGGAATAGCATAGACACATATGTGCAATTTTTACATTTCTACAATTTTTTTTACATTTCTACATTTACAATTCTACATGGAATTGTGTAATTTTCAAAATATTGGGCTAGCTTACTTGGAATCCGCACCTTGTACTCACCACTACACGTATCTTTTACTGTTTTTGTTACAGAATCACAGTAAAGATACATAGTAACAAAGATCTTTTCTTTTAGCATTGTACTCAAAAACTTCTGATAAAGAAAGACCATCTTCTGATACTTAAGTTCTCTAGAAGTGGTATTTCAAAAAAAAGCTGAATTCTAGCAGGAATCAGAACAAGAATACTACAAACTTTTTCTCAAGAAAAGCTTCAAGCAACATGATGTTCTGATAAAAATCATTTTAAGAAATTAAATCTTTGCAAATTTGTAACACTTTCAAAAGTCTTGGCAAAGACAAAACCTTAGTCTAGGGCAGACTGTTTCACAGAAAATACATGATGGATAATAGTCATCTTCAAACATCTTTCAAGGACAAAGTTCAGTGTCATTGTTTTCTTCTATGCAAGTCTATGACATCACACATACTTAAAAGCAGACAAAGAAGTTCCTATCTCTTTCCCTCACTTTAAGTGTCAATAATGACTCTTATGTCAATAAAGAACTCTTATGCAAGAAATAAAGAATCATCTAGACAGATTCTTCCATCTAAAATGAAGACTGACATTTAAGTTAGGTCAAAGTATTATAGGGTCATACAGGGGAGTAGAAGCAAAACACACCCATTTGGAACCTGTCTCCAAAGTGTCTCTGGCAAGACAAAATTTTACTGAATGCCTCTAAAGTAATTGGAGCAAATAACCTGTGGAACCATGATGGCTGCTTCTGTCTGGCACTGGTCAGCAAAGCTGGCAAAGGGTATAAAATATCCCAGGAAAGCATGCTGTAAATCACACTCCCAACTCCCCTGAAGTAACAGGAAAATCTTGGAAAGGAGTTGGTCTCTTCCCAGTATGCCTTACAGGGCAGCAAAGTCATCTGCCAGCCAACAGACAAAGACAGGAATGAAGGCATAATTCCATATTGCGACTTTCAAATATTTTATTTTGAAACAAATGTGCCACTTTTTCTATTTGTAAACAAAGACAGCTTGTTAGAAAGCAGTTCCATTTACTTC
>VZTR01028851.1:4822-32233 GCA_013400775.1 Chaetops frenatus | reverse complement strand
CCAAAGGGTCCTGGAAAGAACTATAGGTAATGAAAACTGAAAGAGTCCAGCAGCCATGCTATTAGATCTGTGTTGAAGAGGACATAATCAAGCTGAAATCTCATCTGGTTTTTGGAAACGTGGATAACTCAGTCCCTGATGGAGATGAGATTAAAACTGATTTTTCTGGAGAACTGAGTCCTAGAAGAGGCAGACAATTGGTCTTGAGGAAACGCAGGGCTATCTGACCATCCTCAGTCAGGACGAGATGGCATTATGCAGTACAAAATCCTCCCAGAAAGCCATACATGAGACATCTTAAAGTGGAAAGCTCCCAGGAGCCTTCCTGAAAATCCTGTCTCTTTCCGATGTTAATCCTTACAATAAAATAGATACATTTAAACTCATTTTTAAATTCCTAATTACTACATATTAGTAAGGGTAACAAGACTATCGAGCATTATCCTAATTAATGACAATATTAATTCTTGCTAATTAATTCAAGCCAAATCCTCTTTGCCAGAGCAATTATTTAAGGAACTGTTTTCTTATTCATCCCTAAATACTAGATTTAACAAGTTTTGAGACAAGGGACCTTACTGTCTTATCTTCTACATAATCCTAGAAAATAATGCTCTGAGACAAGAATTTTCACACTCTCCCTTACAAATGACTGCCATCAAAATGAAAAAAATCTTGGTCTATCTTTTCAGACTGCATTCTTTCTTTTTCTCTTCTGCACTTCTGGCCATGCCTTTAGGCACAGCAGAAAAAAACAAAGACAATCCATCAAGCAAGAAGATGGCAAGCAAGAGAAATAGCAGAAGGAACGGCAAAAATGCAGGCAGTCTTTATTTCAGATTGTTCGGTCACTGGATTTTCCCTGGGGAAACCTCCCAACATATAGATGTATTCAAACAACAATTTTTTTTTCAAAACAGCATCATTCCTTCTAAATTTAAACTCACTGGCTGTAAGGTTCAAGAAGAGATTTCTATGTTACTCAGCTATCTGGTGTTTCAGCTAAGGTACTATTAGCTGCCTTCAGGAGAAGAATACCAAGCACAATGAACATTGGTTTCTGTTCTGTCATTGTAAATGTGGCCTTCTCTAAGTTCTCCTTGGATGAGGCACAACAGCTGCCAGTGCTGGGCTATGTAACTTTATTCCAAATTGCACAACCCTGCTTGGAGCTGTGGCTGCTTATGGGTGGCTGCAACTCAGACTACTTGTAAAAGGATCTGTGATGCATTTATGAAAGCTGGCAGCTCCCACCTCCACCACCAACTTTCTTCTGCCTGAACTGCTTATCCTCTTATGCAGAGTTTAAAAAGGAAGTGAGCACATATTGCAATAGTGTCAGCACCAAAAATTTCCTAGTGAGTGGCATTTCCCCATCAAACATTTTTGCTCTGCTTAGTTCAAGTCCCTTTAGACGTAAGGAATGTGCCTGCTTTTAAGAAGTTAGCCAGATTTTCATAAAAACATGGAACTTGGATAAGGAAATCATAATATTTCCATGCACCAATAGCAAACAGGAGACTGACACAAACCATGTTCCCACCCAAACTACACAAACATACTGAAATACAATGAAAAATACTGTAGGTATCAAATAATTTTTTGTATTTAAGAAACACATGCCAGTATATTTTGAGCTGAATCAATCATTACCTTTTTCCTCTTCTGAAAGCTCCTCTATAGGCTCCAGCATATGCACCAAGGGTGCCTGCTCTAATAATGAGGAAGAACAGGAATACCAGACAAAAAGGACAGAAGAAGGTCAAGGTCCAGAGAGGGAAAGTCAGGAAAAACCACCACACTGATGTCAACTTTCTTGATTGCTGACAGCCTGCTTAACAATCACAAACCCAGTGCAACATGACTCTTCACCGCCTTGGGGGTATATTTTGTAGAGGAGACCCTAATACAATAATCACTTCAGAAGTGGTTCTGTTGTCTAAACACAGGTGTATAGTGTCATCCCAGATACATCAGAGCTTTAAGCCATCAGTGCAAGGTAGACTATACATCACACAACTTCTGGAATGGCACCAGGTAGGGTATTTTTAGACATCTACAGTGACAGGGCCACCCAGGATTATGTAAATCAACATTATTGTTAATGTCTCATAAGAAGCAATTTTTAAAGATTTATTTTAAAACATTGTTTATGTGCAATTTTATACTGAATGTTTAAAAAACACGTGTGAAATGGACAAAGCAAACCTCAAAAATATATGGAAAAATATACTAACTCACTATTCTAGAGAATTATTAAGTACTGAGTCCATACATGCAAGACAGACATTTAATATATATATGATAATTCCCAATAAAATCAATTTTAAAAATCTTCAATCACTCCAATTGAGTAAGATTCGGTATTATCATGTGTCTTAAAGAATTCTTTAAATGTCTGTGCTGAAAATAGCTTCCTAAACACACTGAATTTATCATTCTATAGGCTATCAGGTACAATTTGCTTCACAAAAATGAAGCCAGACTACAGTTTATTTACAACTTTATAAACTTTAGATAAAAGACATGCTTGAAAATTATTACATGTAGACCAATAAATATTCAGGTTTTTAAAAAGCGGATATTCACCTTCTACAAATTAATTTATATCAATGAAAACTAGAGCTTGAGTGTCTTCTAGGGTTTACAGTAAAAACTGTACTTTAAGCATTCAGCTACAGGCATTATAAGAGAAAACAATTTATTGGTCAGTATTTTGGGCCTACATGCATTTGCCCCATCCTTCACAAAAAACCTCTTGCATTATAAATGGTTGTTATGCTCTGTGGGCAGAAGGGGAGGAAGCGATGCTGCAGTGAAGATGTTTTTTGGCACCAAGTAAAAAAATGGATGTACTGTGACAGGTAATCACAGTGAAACAAGCATTTGGAGCTGAGTGACACTACCACACCCTCCAATATTCCCCAAGTAAAGAGGATTAAATCTGGTGGCGCAAATGCTGGGGTATGGGAGCTACTCTCTACATGCTTTCTGTGCCTGTGGTGATAGTCAGACTCTCACCTGTTTTTCTAAGCCAATTACCAGACTTAAGATTTGCTCCCATAGAACTTGCACTAAATAAGAAGTTCCAAAAAAATGCTTCTTATACCATCACAAGTTGTTAACAAGATGTAAATATCAAGGTATCTTAGGAAAACATTTAAAAGTAAAACTCTGAGAGACAGATGGGCTTCTGGTCTTTCAATCTTTAAGGCTGTAAAATTTCTCAGTGGTCAGAGCATTCCTGGGCACTGGAACATGATCCTCCACACTACTGCTCCTGCCACACTCTTCACCAACTAAGATTCTCCAAAGCAGTTTGGAATATTTCCCAAAAGCCTGAAATGCTTCTGTTTAGAAGAACAGAGCCTGAAGCATGGATGAAATGTACTGGGCAGATTTAATTTAGCTGCATGGACACCAAGGCCTCTGAGTTTCTTGGCTGGACTTACCAGTTGGTGTGTAGTTGGATTTAATCTATGCTTGTTTTACCTGTACTTTACTCAAACACTCTGCTAAAAGGGGCTGACTCATCTCTGCACAAGTCCTTGCCAAGTAATTTAATGTAACAGGAAAAGCCCAGTCCCCAGAACTCAGACCTGAAAATAGTCTGCTGATCTGGCATAAAGGTAGGTGCTTCTCTTCCTCAGTGTACCAGAAACAAAGGAAATGAAAAATCAGTAATTATTAAGAACAGTTTCAAGAGCAGACCCAAAATGCATTACTGTTAAGTGTAATACTGCTGTTCACTGCATGGTAACAGAGATCAAATGCTAAGGCATGAGGGAGTGCAAGAACTTCTCTGACATAATCAGGCCTCTTCTTTCTCTTCACTATACACATATTCTAAGAAATATCTATTAAGCATCACACTGGAATCACATGTAAGAAAAACCATTACTCTGATTTTTAGGCAGGTGTGGAGATGATCCCCCTTAAGGACTCCTCTCGTTATGTTTACCAGAGCTGTGCTTCTTCTGGCCATCTGATCAGCCATATTAATTCTAGCCATCAATAAGGCCAGCAGTGGTGTGTCTATCATCACAGATCTCCCAGAGTATCTCTTCTGCCAGCTAGTATGTGCAGAGACACAGATGAGATGTATCGAAAATACAGGTTACCTTAATTTCTTAGTGGATAATTACACTACTGAAAAATTATATGCCCAGCACCCTTTAAGAAATAATTAAATACCTGTTTTAAAGAGTATTTGAAGACAATTTCTATGCAGGTGGAATAGGAAAATATGTTTAACAATATGAAGGATTCAGGCTGTGTGTATTTCATGCATACCATATATTATTTGTCTGTTCTTATCTACTAGTTAAAAAAACCCCCAATATTCTGACAGTACTATTGGAAAAGCAGTCTTCTGGCCAACATTTAAAGAAGAAATCCCATCTATTTATGTTGGAATATGAAATGTTAAAGAACTTATAGCCTGAACAGAAGCATTAAAATTATCTATGGTGTAGTGTCATCAACAGTAAGCACTTCACACTTACAATATAAAAACCTAGGAAAAAATGTAAAATTTGGTTTTTTTAAACTAATATACTTCTTGAAGGTGTAAGGAATGTAACCCATGGCTACACTTATTATATACTCCTTTAATTTATACTCAAATTGCACATATAAAGAGCTGCCAGACCTAATCTGTGATACTTGCAATTTAGACCATTGTTTTTGAATTAATGCATTTCATATATTTTTTCTCCTAACTGATCAACAGAAAGCCACATACTGCACATAAGCAGCAGAAATATTAATTTTAAACCAATATTCCTAAGTATGATATTTTTTTGACACTTACCTGAGACCATTAAGTTAGGAGCCTAGTGACCTCAGACTCCTTCTACAGTCATTGAAGAGACACAGCGAAACTTCAAAGAGCATTCAGATCTTAGTTCTGCTAAACCAAACTCTGAAGGTGCCCCTCTTCTCTCTTTACTGTCTACAAAGAGTAAGTACTTGGACTAAATTTTCCTCGGATGCTTCAGCTATGTCCCCAGTGATAGCTGAGCCTTGGTGTCCACACCATCTTTGTAGACTGAGATACAGCTTTTAATGAACAATGTAACTGGTAGCTTTGCCTGTTAACTACTGTCTTCAATTCCACCTAATATTATTGACCTAACAAAGACTAAATATTGAACAAGTACCAACATTTCAAGAGTAATATAGAAGCCAAAACCTAATTTTAAAATATTATTTAAAAAACTAAGTGTGTTGCCTTTTTGTGAGACTGAAGTAATCTTTGAAAGTAAGACCTACATTATATCTGCACAAAACTCTACAGGTAGCTCAGAAATGGACAGAAGAATGGTCTGCCAGGATGGCATCAAGGAGCTCTACTAGCTTTCACAAGAAGTCAGGAATATTAGCACAAAACCACCAGATTAACATAGTTAATTCTCCTACTTTACATCTAAGAAAACTCACATTTCTAACTTGTGTATCTTTTCATAACACAGATTTAAGATGTACAGAACAAATACTAGGATGCAAAAGCTTCTAGGTGGCTTTGAAAAGAGTACTTAAGTTCACATCAGACAGCCTTTTCTAGAACTAATTTTTTTAAAAAAGAATGAAGATATTTTATATGCAGGCAATTATATGATGCTCTGTGCTAAATAAATTTGTCTACAGAAGTTACCAGGAAGTGCTTTCATTTTCATAAAGGCATGAGATGCAGCCATGATGTCTTAATTCAGTAAGTCAATCCCTTGAGGAGTCCTGAAAACTTCGGGAAAGACACCATAACTTCTGCTAACCTCCAGAAAATTTAAGTTTAAAAAACAATCCAGAAGGGAAGAAAGGGGACAGACAGAGAGACCTGCAGAGATAAATAAAATAGTAATCAGCAAAGGAATCTGAAGGGAACACCTTCTTTGAGGTTTCTTAATAAACTGACGGTGAATCTTTTGTGCATCAACGGCAGGAACAGCCTTGTCTATCTTGAGAAATTTCACAAGATGTCACAAACTTCATATTTGAAGCAATAAGAAATCATGAAAGATCTGAACAACCTGATTTAAATTGTCAGAATACAAAAAATACTAATGTTCACAGGACTGTTTCTGTCCTCAGTAAAAATGAAAGCAAATGCACCAAGTGAGTAATGCTTGACAAGCTTGGTAGGTAAGGCTTTAGCAGCAATAATCTTCATAAAACTTAAATCTTAAATTCAGGGCAATAGCTAAGCTACATGCTGTGAGACTTCTTAGCCAGAACCAGCACTACTGTTTTGGTGTATAGAGGCTGGCTTAAATGAAAAAGAATCAATTGCTTAAAATGCTATTATTAATTCTCTACACTAAATATATTATTATTTTTGTCTACACAATATTCATTCATGTATTTTAACTTAAAAAGGATATAAGCAATGAACTACTAAATCTTGCACAGCTTAGAAAGAAATCTCTGTATTATTCAAATAGTGTTACCATAGAATAATTAGCAATAATGTAATCAGTTTTCCTTTTTAAAATAATTATTATCATAACAGATGTTTTAACATGAGCATTACGTGAGTTTTTCATTCCTCATCAAGTTATTGAAAGCTTGATGTATACTGCCCCTTCTCCACAGATGCATTTTCAGAACTTTTCTTATTTGTTGAAAAAGAAGTATTTACAGACAAAATTTTTTACAGACAAATTCCATTTAGTCTCCCTTGGATGGGTTTAAAAACTAAGATAAATAATTAGAAAATCCCATTATTTAACTATAATTCAAATTAATAAACTGTTTTTAAACATTTAGCTTGCTTGTTTTTCATTACTTTACCACTTAAAATGAAAATAATTAGTTGATCACAGAATATTGGTATGGTAACAATACTCTCCACTAATTTGCATACTGATTAAAGAAACAAAACTATTTTCACAAAGTACAAAACAATGTAAATACACCTCCCTCCCCCGCACTCCCCTTCTAAAGGATACCACAATGCCACAAGTTAAAATACCTAAATAATGACCTATATGTAACCAGAGATATACTCTACAAGAACAAGGACAGGATAACATATCTATTTTGATTATTTCTTCCATATTTTTACTCCTTGCCATTTGAAGTCACATGGAAAATACAGTATTTCAAGACTTCTAAACAAACATCTTTCCCTACACAAATTCCAGTAGATGCATGTACTGATCTAGTATATGCATATATCAGATAAGCATATTTTCCATTAGAAAACATAATTTTTTTTCTCAATAAATTTCATCTAAGTGCTTCAATAATATAGATGTTCTAGAAAATATTCTCAAATTATTTTTGTTTGTCATTTATTCTTCTCAGCAGTGCATCCTTATAATTACTTAATAGAAATTCTCAACTCTGACATACAAATTATATTCTTTCAATATAACTACTCTTAGAGCTATGATTTGACAAGCAACATATCTGAGAAGAGAGTGTTAGATTTGAAAGTACTGGATCTGAACCTATCAACAAAACTTACCGTGTGTGGTGAATGACGGACCTGGTTTAGGTTCTTGAAGACGCTCTACAGGAGTGTTCACTAGTAACAAAATAATGGAATTGTATTATAGTAAACAGTAACGGACAAATATGGATCCTTAAATGTAGCAATATTTAATCCTATTTATAAATTAGCTATTTCTTGACATTAATGGAGAAAAAATAAACAAAACATTTACAAAGTAAAAACCATTCTTTCACAACATAGAAGTACATCTCTATATATGCTTAACATTTTAACACTTCTAGGATCAGGAAAAGAAACTATTAACTAAAATCACCACTGAACTAGAATGTTCACCTGAACTAGAATGAGCATCTTATTGGCCATGAGTGCATGCTGTCTTTGTGTCACAGGGAAGAAGTCTTGGCCCAAAGCTCCTCTGTCAAGACCAGTCTGACTGGGGCTTGTATTCCTCAGAGAGGATCTGCAGCATCCACACTTGACACCAATGAGTGCAAACTCTCATACACCTATAGATCATGCACAGAGTGTTGCCTTGGAGTGAATTAGCGCTTCAATCCTACAGTCCTCAGATCAGCTTGGAGCCAGGAGCAAATTTACTTGTGTGCTTTTACTTGTCTGTGCTTCAGTGTGAATGAATATGACCAGCTAAAGCTGAAAAGCCCCACAGCCATGCTGTTATTAGGCCTTCCTCAAACTAAACCTACTCCCTGCTGTTTGACTCAGTTCAAGCCAATGCCTTGTTAATACAGCAAAATGGTTTCCAAACTGGGATCAGAATTAATTAATCTGTCATCACCTATTGCAATAAACTTACTTAAAGTCACTGCAACGGCAGCATTAACTATAGGGGTGTTTGTGGTTGCAGGACAATGTCCTAAAACACCATTATCAGCTTTAGCTATTTGTAATAGACTTCAGATGTTAAAGCATTGCACAGACAAAAATATCAGAGTTCTAACATTCTTTGAACATCTGTGCCTTAACTAACAAGTTAATCAGTTTTGTCTACTCTTTCAGTATTTTCCCTTTCATGAGTTCTGCAGCCTAAGGACAGTCAAGCATGAAAAAGATCAATTAAAATTACACTTCATAAAGCAAATCTGGAAATTTTTTACGTAATACAAAATAGAGTTGTTCTATTTCAAATCTCTTCACTACTCAAGCAGTCAACTTCGTGCATTAGAAGTCTTTACAGCTACAAAACACAATCTTTGTAGATTATGGCATGGAGAAAGGTAGGTACCCTGTGAAAAACAAATACATTTCCAGTACTGATTTTATTTCAGTATTTTGATAATCAAGTTAATGTCTATACTTGTTTCAGCCAGGCTGCAGAAATCAGAAACAAAGCCTTGTTTTTTCTTACAGTTTGTACTCACCATCATACGTTTTAACACTTGGAGCTGGTTTTGCGGACAGTTCTTGTATCTAAAGGAGAAAACACAGATACATGAATAGATACAAATATAAAGGATCAATATCTAGAATGAATATTTAGCATAAAATACCTAGTTTCAGTACTATTCCACAACAGAAATAATTGGTTATGATTCAGGGAGAAAAATACTACTTCTGTGCCCAATATATATTTTGTTCATGCTTAATGAATGTTTTTGTGTTGTCTTAATGTGAACTCATGCTTTGTACGTCCTGCTATTGCAAGTTATAAAGTGAAATGAGAATGGACTTACAGGCCACTTCAGCACTTAGGAGTTTCAATACTTTCTTCCTCAGCAATTCATGTTTCATTTTGCAAGCCCAGCTTTCACTCCAGGGAGACACTGGAGTCTTTAATTACACATTGATTTTAAATGCATGAACAGTTCTCCTCTCTGCTTTACAGGTTTGTCTATTTGACACCCTAGAACAAGCACTGAACTGACAGAGTACAGGAAACATGCTGGCTGTAATGTGATCTAAAGAAAACAGGAAACTTGTGAATCCTATATCATTAAAACAATGTTCTGCACTCCAATTCCCCAAAGAGAAGAATACAATTCATTCAAAGACACAGTCAGTGTCAGCTGGAGCTGGCACAAGGTATGGGACCCTGATCCTCTTTTATTTGTCAGTTTGTCTATAACCAGTAGTGCCCCTATTCATTGTCCATTAACTTTGGATTCTGCAATAGTGTTGGCTATTTCTCAAGCTCTTCTATTTTCCAGGGATTGAGAATGTAGATCTGCACAGCTGTATTTCACAAACACCAAACTTGGACCCCTCTGACCCTATTATACATTTGTGGTCATATTATTATCTTTCCAAAGGTCACTTCATTGAAGGAAATTCATCTAGGGTTAAGTCCTCTATTTCTCCAGCTCTCAAATTTGTTAAGGTGGAGATGTAAAAGCTATTATTTGTCTTTCCATTCTTTAAGCATTCAAGTATAGGTTTAACATTAATCTCAATCAAAATGTGTAAAATCAGATGTTGATTTACAAAGAATGCACCATGTAATAGAGGAATAAGCCACATAATCATGCCACAGTCTAAATTCCAGACTATTCAGATCTTCACCCACCAATCATCTCAAAAAATCTATAGTTAGGTTTCAACAAAACCTTATTTTAGGCAAAAAAAATCATTTCCATACATAGAATCATAGAGTATCTCAGGCCGGATGGGACCTACAAGGATCAAGTCCAATTCCCTCACAGGACTACCTAAAACTTAACCTAAGAGCATTGTCCAGACATGTCAAGAGCTCTGACAGGCTTAGTGCCACGATCACTTCCCTGGGGAGCCTGTTCCAGTCCCCAGCCACCCTTGGGGTGAAGAACCCTTTCCTAATGTCCAATCTGAACCTCCCTTGCTTCATTTCACTTCCTTGTGTCCTATCACGGATCACCACAGAGATCAGCACCTCCTCCACTGCCCCTCTTGAGGCTGTGATGAGATCACCTCTCAGCCTTCTCTTCTCCAATCTGAACAAGTCAAGTAAAATCAGCTGCTCCTCCTAATGTGCCTTCAAGACCTTTGATCATCTTGTTTGCCCACCTCTGGATGCACTGAGATAGTCTGGTGCCCTTCTTATACTGAGGCACCCCAAATTGCACACAGGACTCAAGGTGAGGCCACACCAGCAGAGAGCAGAGTGAGACAACCCCAGCTGGAGATGCTGTATCTGATGCACACCAGGACACTCCCAGGTTGGCTCTCCTGGCTACCAGGGCACTGCTGACTCATATTCAACCTGACATCATCTCAGAGCCCCAGATCTCTTTCTGCAGAACTTCTCTCCAGCCTCTTGTCCCCCAGTTTGTGGGTACAACCAAGGTTACCCCATCCCAGGTGGAGAATCTGGCACTTGGTCCTGTTACATTTCACGTGGTAATATTTTAAATAATTATTCTCACAGTAATGAATAGGGTACTTTATTTTTAGCGTGAGAAGTAATGTATTTTCAGATTTCAAACACTAGACCTCATTATGATTATTTTGTGGTAGGTTAAATCCTTTTCACTATCAAAATTTTTTTGTTTATTAAGCCTTTCTTTATCAAATGTGTTTTAATTTGTGGTTTACATTCCTGTGTCTGTTTTCCAGATCTATTCTTATTTATCAACACAATTTCCAAAGTGTAACCAAAACACTCCAGCAATACTATTACAAACTGTGAATATTAAATATGCAATCAGAGAAATATCAAAGACCAAATGCTAGAACAGTGTTTCTCTGTGTCCTATGCTCTCTGAAACAGTGTTTCACAAAACAGACCTGCTTCTTCTGACTAATAACCAGATCATTCAATTCCTGAAGCCTCTGCTCCAATTCTTCTATCCTTCTCCTGTAAAAGGTGTTATTTCTGTTCAGGTCTTCTCTTGCTGATGCTTTAACTGTCTCAATCTGTGACAGTAGCTAGAAAGCAATCAGAAGAAAAGTAACATCATATTAATACTACACAAAATATTTTAATGCTATAAAGTTTAAAGAAGCAAGTGTCATGCTTAGATACTTTTAACTTTTTTTTCCTCAGCAAAAACTTGATGTCTTCTGTGATTTCACTAGGACTTGCATATATTATAACACAGTTGTCTGGATCAATTTTGAATTACACAAGGAGGACTACCTAAATCTCAATATAAAGAAAAGGACATACAAACACATTGCTGAGATTGCCTAAAAATAAGATTGCAGGAAAAAGTGTATAAATGTATAAAGATGTTTTAATTATAAATAGTGTCAATTAGTGATACGTTAAGGAGGTGATTTGTGAATTTGTATAATAAACCTAGTATGTTAATTCTGAATGTGGAAGAAAGGGAACATTATTTAGGTGCACCATCCCAAAAGTAATACTTACATCACTCCTCCCTTATTCTATTCTTGCACTGTATGTGGGTATATCATTAACTACATCCTTTTTGGGTACTGTTCCATGGTTCCTCCCCAGTGTTTTCTTGCCAGAGGAGGAGAAGCATTGTCAGACCACTATGATCTGCTCAGTTCTTACATGGTCACGCAGATGAAAGGAAAATGAAAGGAAAAGAAGCAAGAGAAACAAAGCAGGAAAGAGATTAAAAAGAAATGCAGACGTAAAAAAAAAATCTGAGGAATAAAGCTTTGTATAGTAAAATATATAAACTGATGCAAAATAAAATACCATGGTGTTTTCTCCTGGAAAAGCTGAACAGATTCTACATTAGAAAGCTACAACAGAAAAAGCAATAGAGAAGTGATAGGAAGGAGAAAAAAAAAGACTGAGACATATGCCACAGGTCCATGGTAGCAGCAGGTACAGGGTGGATGAAAGCTACATGTTGGCAATTCATATCTCAACTATTCACACTGTCCACATAACACAGAAAATACTGTATGATACAGTGCTCACAGAATCAGCTGTATGCTCTTCAAGAGACAGACACAGTTTCAGTTTTCTGACAGATTCTGAAATGGTAAATTCAGTTTCAACCCTGGCCTTAACTGAAACACCAAGATCCTACCATAACAGAAACAGAGATGATAAACATAGCTAAGAGGACACACTTTTATAAACTCTTCATATCTGGCAGATGTTCTAGAGCATATCAAGAACTACTGAAAGGGTAATAAAATAAGAAAAATGTCTCCTTTAGGTGTGAGTAGTTTGCAGTGCCACTTACCATGGACTTTTCTGTCTCATGGTCATGACGGACGGCTTGTATTAAAGTCGTCCACTTTTTTTCCTGCATAGAGGAGATCCATGTTAATTCTTGTTAATAACACATTTAGTTTTATATATGCAGCTTTATTTTTCTAAATAAAGCATAAATACTAAAAAGATGACAGATTATATGAAATTTGAGTAACCCAGTATTTAATGCCTAGAACAGTTATCAGCAAGATTTATACATCCAACTGTGATTTTCTTACCAATCACTCTAGAAACTATATATTTACTCTTTCATTTGTATATGCAGTCACTGTGAGTGAAGAATGCACAAGAATTTTGATACATCTCTGTGTATTAACAAAAAGACTAGTAAAAGCAGGGGGTTTTCCCTCTAAATAATGTAATTTTGAGCACTCCTTAACAACACATTTTGTGTAATAATGACCCCAATATCAACATGTGACTTTTAGAGTGAAGCCAATTTTCTCTGAAGAAATAAAAACCCCATAAAGCAAAACTAAGTTTTGCACAGCTTTTTAGCAGAAGTGACCAAACTTCTGTGTAATACCAGCAGTAAACAAAGACCTTCACATCCCAAAAACCATGAAAAAACCCAAGGGGCACAAGTTGGAAAATCCTGTCAGAAAGTTTCATAACTTTCATTTTCATTTTGGGAAATGGAATATTCCAGTTTTTCAGTAAGTGGCCTCACAGATAAGTAGACATAAAAGCTTTATTAGAGCCTTCTGTAATTGAACTGCCACCAGACTTGGCAAAGACAGATATATTTAATCATAAAGAATAAGGGACTATCAATAAATTAATAGCAGCTACCTCTTTTATAAAGGATAAAGAAAATAAATCCTTGTTTGTTACTATATGGATAGTTTTAAATAGTATTAAATCTTTAAAACCAGCTATTTTTGGCATTGAGAAGAATGAAAATTTTACTTATGGATTTCATATCCTACTCAGAAATCAACAAAAATAAAGAGAACGCAAGTAATCTGTCAAAAGATATACCTTAAGTTACATTGTTACCTGTTTGTCCAGAAGTCTAACCACATTTGGATGATCCTGAGGACGCTGAGGTTTCTCCTCTGTAAATTCATGGCTGTCTTTCAGTGTTCCTAAATTGGATTTTTGTTGCATATTGGACTTTCGTATTTCTGATAGTTGCTAATAGGAAGAAGGAGGAATACAAAATTTCCTTTAAACACAGTTATGCAGAGATTGCATCAGATACTTCTCCCATTTCTCGTAAGTTCAGCCTTTATCAAATGCCACGTAATTAATAACATATAAATATGACTTGTAAAAATACACAGGACCTAGCAGCTACAAAATATAAGCTGCTCTGGCAATGCCATGCAGAATTGTTTTCTGACCCAGCCATACTTTCATGATTCTCTTGCTAGGGAGCATTTCCAAAGCACATATTGAAAACACATGAATTCTGTCAGGACTGTAATGGAGAGGTTAGTGTCCTCCTTGCCACTTAGGAGAATATTAACATAAGGATACCTAACATGCAGCAACCACAACAATATCTAACAACCTATAAACAGGCATTCAGAGGCTGAGGAGTAAAGAAAAACTGACAGAGTTGCTGAATGGATCATTCATTCATACAAAACAAGCCTTTAAATAAAAAAAAAAACTAACCTGAAATTATGTTAATAAAATACCTGCATACAAGAAACAATTATGGCTACCATTCAATTATTCTTTTTAGAGTTCTGTAGGAAGACCTTTATAATGACTATATCACATCTCAAATATGTGAAGTTCACTGCCATCTACTGTAAGGGATTCATGCTTTAAAATATTAAAAAATTTAAATTGCTTACATTTTCTAAGGTTGAATTTCTTGAATATAGCTCCTTAAGCTCTCTCATAAACATATCTTTCACTTTTTCTATTTGATCAGCCAATTTCTCTCTTTCCTCATCTTTCCATTTATTAAATGATTGTAGAATCTCTTCTTCTTTTGATTTTTGCTGCTCACATTCCTGAAATTTAAGAAATCCCATTATTTGCTATTTTTCCTCACATTCAATACAAATTCAAGCTCTCCAACTACATGTGGAATGCAGTCACTTTCAATATTTGGGAAATATCATGACATCAAAAAACATAAAAAACCACTAGTTTTTTAAGAATTCTAGGGTAGCAAGCTATATATTTTGCCAGTAAAACAAGTATGTTTCAAAAAGGTTTTGGCAGTTCATTATTTTTCACTAAAAAAACCACACAAATTACCTCACTTGGTCAAATGGAAGATCCACTTAGTTCAGCATCCTTTTTCTCACAAAGGCCTTAAGTGTATAAGTAAGAAAGGCTAACTACTGGAACAAAGGTGCATGTTCTGCTTCACAGTCTCCAAGCTGCCAACCGTTTTCAGCTCAGGAGACTTCTTGAGCCTGATACAGTTCTGTGAACTTCATTAATTGTGTAAACTTCAATACATTTCTCCTCATACACTCCGCAGTCATCCCCTGTGGCTGCATCAGCTTTTAGCAACTGCAACATCTTTTGCTAATGAGCTCTACAAGCTGCATGAAGAGCCAAGTACTTTTCTTGTAGTAGTTTGAATCTGGCTCCAGCTAGGTACATTTGATAGATTCTGAGCCCTGAAGTGGAGCACAGAGGGAATGGTTCATTGCTATTTGCTCTGTGTAACTCATGGCTTCACAGGTAGCTCATCCTGTATCTTCATCAAGCTGTTGTCTATTTTTCAGACTGACAACTCCCAGAATGCTCAATAATTCTAAATACTGACTGAGCATCTTTGTAGCCCATCTCCATATCCCTTTTAGGATGAAGGGACTAGATTCATACACTGTATTTTGGCTGTTGCTTGCACAGTGATTTTTCAGAATAGTTGGTAATATTTGATTTTCTTTGCTAGCTGCTCCTAACAATTCTCCAGGGCTGTGTATCACAAGCTTAAGATCTTGCCCTTCAGATCTTGCCCTTGCTTCAGTAACAGTACTCACCTCAGAATCTAATTAGAACTATTTTATCCCCACATACATTTACCCCACTTTATCCATTAGATTACTTCAACAATTCCACTACAAAGTGATTTATTTTTATATAGTTCTCAAATTGTTTAAAGTCCTGCATTTAACTGCCTGGGACATACTTATCTTTTAGGAAACACCTACATCTTTCCATCACAGCATTCACTCTGAATTTGTTCTCTAACCATAACATGAAATCATTGTACAACTACGAAGAATGGGATCATCTGTATCCTTTCACCTCAAAGGAGCAAAAGGGACCAATAACAGGAAGCATGGAATTTTATATACAAATTCCCTCAAGCAGTAGTTCTCCTACAAAAAAAAACCCAACATGGGAAAGATCGCTCTTTCAAGCAAAGGACTGTAACATTATGACACCTGAATTGACAGTGGATGTCAGTCATGTCAGACAAACTGTATCCAGTTACACTAACACTTCTATCTTCCCTGACACCCCAGAAAAACAGGGAAGTTTTGACAGCTTCTTGTTGTGTAACACTGCAGACTGTAGCTTCAGGACATTTCAGGTAGTCCCCTTGCAGTTAGGAGTCTCAGCTAAGACAAGTGACTTCAAAAGAGGCCCCTAAGGCACCAAAAACTATACATTGCCGTGTTATGAATACTCCAGATTCCATCTCATAAACAAAACAATACTTCAGGGGCAGGAGAAATATGTTATAGATGTACTTCTCAAAAGCTAGGCACAGAATGAATGAGTAAAATATTTTCCAGGTGTCCACATAGGGTCAAGGCCCATCATTCTGACAGTGCCTGTACTCCTAAGTGAAACTCTACCAGCTTTTGATTTGGTCATTCAGTACTTTTGAAAACGGCAGCTGAACACTTGCAAGAAAGGGGGAACAAAAGGACTGAAAAAAGAGAAACCTGAAGCTGAGTTCAGGGAAAAAAATGCTCCATGTTTTACAGAAGATTAGGGTTTCCTCTGAAAATAAGGAAGAAAGAAAGAAGAAATCACAGAAATCACAGAATATCAGGTTGGAAGGAATTATCTTCCAGGATATCCTTGTCCAGCTGAATCTTGACAGTGTTTAACATTGGGAAATCCAATACTTCTCTGAGTTGAGTGAACACAGTCCAAGTGCTAATTCTTTTGAGATATTCACATTACTTAGTATGTATTACCTTAGACAACCTGGCCAAATTAGCCTGTTGTTCAAACTCTAACTGGGACTTGGTGAGCTGCAACTGCTCCTTCAGTTTTTCAATCTCATCCTGCAATTTTTCTATATTTCCTTTCCTCTTCTGTTCTGTTCGAAAGAAACACAGATTTTAAAAAGGTTGTTGCAATTTCTGGAACTGTGATACCTACTGCAAATACTTTTTGAGTGTTTCAGTAACATCTTCACGAAGTGTGACTTTCTTAGTCCATTTCCCCTCCCACTACCATGATTGTGCATAGATGCTTTTAAATACATATATTCTCTGGACTGCTACCTTATCCTCAAATACTTGTACTACTGACATGTGAAATAGTTTATGAAATATTTACATGAAAAACTACTCTATAATCTAATTTCAAAGGACTCTAAGCAACACAGGCTCATAAAAAGGATATATGAAGGACAAAGTGAGCCTCAGTTATTCAATTCTTCTAGGTTAAGTTTATTTTAAATAACTTTTGTAAGGAGTCCACTTGGAGTACAACAAATTATTTATGTGGAAAGAATTGGAGGAATGTCAAACAAAAAATGTAAAAATATGCAAAAATCACAACAATCTTCAATTGTGAAACATTTCATCAATTCACCAAGGATTTACTTGCCCATCATCTGGGAATCTGAGTACAATGCAGAATATTATTTCAGAAATAACTGCATGGGGTATTTCCCCCATAGAGCCATTTCAGGCTAATCCTTTTATACAACAATTACTTCAACTGTTTCTGCACCATCTTCCACTACCATTTTTATGAAGTGTAAGGTGCACAAGAGCTTCTTTCTTCTTCCAATATATTCACACTTCCTCAGGTGCTTATTCAGACCCCTCTCACTCTTACTGCTGTTTTATTTGCCTGACAAGTTACAGTTCAGACCTCATTAGATTCTTCCCACTTTCTATCCTCCCAAATGTTCCTTTTTTCCTAACTTGTTTCTAATCACTGTTGCTTGTCAATACTTGTTGGTCCTTAGCAATAAATCATAAGCATGCAGCCTAGCAGGAAGGAGGGAAATTAGATATGAATGAAAGAAACTTTGAGAACACTGTTTTTAAAACTAAACATCTTTCAGTGAAGAGAGAAAAAGTATGCAAGTTAGTGGTAAAGCAACCTTTAATATCATAGATAGATGAAGTTAGACTGTTCTTAACAATTTCTCTTTCTCATTATATTTTACAGTTAGTTTAGTTTGGGAGAGCCTGATTCTATTCAAACTGATTTCGGGTGGAGCGGATTATTTCTGTATTAATAATTCATATAAATATTTACAAAATTTATTTTCCTTAGTGCAACATGTTCATTTTACCCATGCCTTCATAACAAACATGCCTAAAGAGAAATAGTGCTCTAAACTGTGCTGCTGGCTAAAGTATTCAACAGAGATGCTAGTTTGAAAAGATGCTGCAAATATGGCCAGGTTTTTGTTAACGATTTTCCAGAGACTGAAACATATGTTGCCCAATACATTGTATCACTCAGTGGCACTTGCATTCACACAAACTGAGATCTGGCACCAAAAATGAAAACTAAAATTTTTTCTTCCAAGTTGCACAAAATCATGGACTGCACATCCTCACTCTATTTACACTTTTCTAAACTACCTCTCTTAATTTT
This sequence comes from Chaetops frenatus, assembly GCA_013400775.1. Classification (NCBI taxonomy): domain Eukaryota; kingdom Metazoa; phylum Chordata; class Aves; order Passeriformes; family Picathartidae; genus Chaetops; species Chaetops frenatus. The sequence goes on along the minus strand of VZTR01028851.1, from coordinate 13,865 downwards.
TTTTATAACATTAAAGTACATACCGATCTCAGAGTCTCCTGGGTGACGCCTTTGAATATGGCTTTGTAAAAAGGAATAGGTCATAAAAGCCTTTTCACAAAATGGACACTACGAAAAAAAAAAAAAAAGAAGAAGAAACAACAAACCAATCAAAAACAGCTTAGTAGCATATTTTTGGTAAATACAGTGGTCAAGGTTTTTAACAGGTTATTACATTTTGTTCCTATGTCAAAAGAAGGTAACTTTAATACATTCCATCTCACAAAAATAAGGGCTAAATTTCTCATGGTATCTGATTTCTGTACAATTATTAGTATATTAATGCTATCTAAAGTTTCACAGTGATGGCCATGAGCAAGAATCTGATTGTCCCAGGCAGTGTACAAACTGAACAAAAAGGACTCTGGCCAAGTAAGTTCAAATTCAGATATAAACCACAGACAAGGTGTCGTGGGTTGAAAAGTGATTTTTTTCTCTGCAAGGAACTTGCAGGGGAAAACTTCGTCAGGCCTGAGAGAACCAATTAGCTGGCTAGCTCTAAGATGGACACTCTGTTTAGCCACTTAAGAAGATGAGTATGCCTCTGTGATTCACATTTAAGAAAGGAAAAGCCCAGGAATCTCTCTTGCTTCCGGCTTCTGAACAGGTAACAAGAGGGCCTGTGCGGCCTGGTGGGGCCGGCCTGGGCCGGGCCAGGGCCAGGCCTGCTCGGTCGGGCCCTGCCCGTTCTGTGGGGCCGGGCCAGGCGCGGCTGAGATCCTGCCCCAGCTGAATCCTGGCCTGGCGGCTGAGATCCTGCAGCCCCTGTGCCTCCCCTCTCCCCAGGAAAAGTCTGCAGCAGCTTCAGCCACTGCCCAGCAGAGATCATGTGACCAACAGCAGGGCCCAGGAGAGATACTAACTCTCTCAGTGCACAGATGAAACTTACAGATATCAATCCCCTCTCCAGTAAGAGAAAAGGAAAGAGTGGGGACACGTGTGGAAAACAACATGCAGATCCCCGAGGACAGTGAAGAAGGAGCCAAAGCCCAGAGGGAGGAGAAAGATGAGATGCTTTAAGCTGAAATTCTTTTGTAAGGCCAAGGTGATGGGCTATTATATATTAGACTATTCCTTGTAACTCATGAATGCAACTGGGGGGATGCAGCGTTCTAACTGCAGCCTGAGCAAAGCCACCCGTGCTGAAGCAAACAGATGTTGAAGTAGCTGTGGTCTAATCAGAAGCTTGAACAGAGAGAGATGAGGAACCTTGTCAGAGAGATGAGAGCAATGAGAAGACATTTTAACAAGCCACAGACACTCAAAAACATAATTTTTCCTTTTCAGGGTGATATGACAGTAAGAAACCAACTTAACAGGTTCAAGATCTTGTCACCATAATCAATGCCAGAAGGAGGATTCAAGGAACTACAATCCTGTCAGCCTGACCTTGGTGCCTGGCAATGTTCTGGAACAGATCATCTTCAGTGTGAACACATACAGGATGACCAAGGAATCAGACCCACCCAACATGGGTTTAGGAAAGGCAGGTCCTGATCCTTTTATAACCTGGTGACCCGCCTAGTGGATGAGGGAAAAGCTGTGGATATTGCCTATCTGGACTTCAGCAAACTTCAACACCATCTACCACAATAGCCTCCTGAAAAGCTGGCAGCTTGTGGCTTGAAGGGGTGCACTCTTCTCTGAGTTAAGAACTGTCTGGATGGACGGGCCCAGAGACTGTGGTGGTGTTGAATCCAGTTGACATCTGGTCACTAGTCGTGTCCCCAGGGATCAGGACTGGAGACAGCCCAGTTTAATATGTTTATCAATGATTTGGATGAGGGGATTGAGTGCACCCTCAGGAAATTCACAGACAACACCAATTGAACAGGAATGTTGATCTGATGGAGGGTAGGAAGGCTCTGCAGAGGGATCTGGATAGGATGAATTGATGGACAGAGGTGAGCTTTATGAGGTACAGCAAGATCAAATGCCAGGTCCTTCACTTCAGACACAACAACCCCCTGCAGCATTACAGCCTTGAGGCAGTGTCTGTAAAGCTGCTCAGTGGAAAAGGATAGGGCTTGTTAACCAACAGCTGCTGAACATGAGCCAGTGTGTGCACAGGTGGCCAAGAATGCCAGTGTCATCCTGGCTTGTATCAGCAGTACAGTGGCCAGCAGGACCAGAGCAGTGATTGTCCCTCTATACTCAGCCATATTGAGGCCGCACATCAAATCTTGTCCAGTCTGGGGCCATTCACTACAAGGACATTGAGGTGCTGGAACAAGTCCAGAGAAGGGCAACAGAACTGGTGAAAGGTCTGGACGGTAAGACCTACGAGGAGTAATTGAGGGGGCTGGGGGTGTTTAGCCTGCAGAAAGGAGGCTCGGGAGACAGAATCCCTCTTTACAACTGCCTGAAAGGAGGATGGAAGAACATAGGGGTCAGCCTCTTCTCCCAGGCAACAAATGACAGGACAAGAGGACTTGACCTCAAGCTATGCTGGGGAAGGTTCAGGTTGGTCATCAGAAGGAATTTCTTCATGAAAACAGTGGTTAAACATCAGAATGAACTGACAAGGGAGCTAGTGGAATCATCATCCCTGGAGGTGTTAGAGAAATAAGTGAACACTGCACTTAGTGTCATGGTCCAGTTGACAAGATGTTGATCAGTCAAAAGTTGGACTTGACGATCTCAGAGGTCTTTTCCAAATTAAATTATTCTGTGATTATGCGAAATTCCCAGATTTCATATTATATTTAAAATGCTGCCACTGGTTATCCTATAATATACACTTTTCAGCAAACACTAAAGCCATGAATAATTAAGACAAATTTTGTTGAACAAATGCAAGACCTAACATAAAACCAAAATAAAGTGATATAGCATGGCAGCAAAGTATTACTGTCAACCAAGAGGGAACTTACAGTGTAACAGATTGCACATGATTTGCAGAATTAAATTGGCTGTGAAATGTTATCCATTCAAGCACAAACTTCATGTCAGTTTGACTTGCTGGTAGTGAAAGAAAGCTCTTACTACAGGAGACGGATTAACACAGGGAATATTTAGGTTTTGAATTATGCAACACTTTTCTTGCAACTATTTTTCACCATGTTAACCACACCATGCACTTTATGCCTACATTGTACATGAGAATATAAGATTTCTGAACAAAGTATCAAAAAAGTGAAAAATGTTATTTAAAATTAAATTTGTATTACTCACATGAAGGTACTGACCAACAAGTCTTAAATTTATGATTTGTAGGTATCAGTACCATTTTATAGTAGCATTTCACGGTTAAACTTATATTAGTGTTGGATTAAAGGCATTACATCTGAATTCCAAAACACTTACATTAGCTGTAAAGTGCACCTCCTGTAAAAAAGGATTATTTGTACACAAGTAACAGGCCTCTTTGCAAAACGTCCAAGACTTTGAGGGGATAGAATCTCAACTACCCTCTCAGGAGCACCAGTAAAGCCCCTATTATCTTGCAACGAGGATCAGCCAAGATCGTGGCACAGATAAACATCACACAGCTATCGTTTACTGCTCACACTGCTACTCTGGATTTACAAACACTAGGAAGAGTTTAATTTATCTCTAGCATTCACACTCAGAATCCTGAAAGCACTGTAGGAACTTCAGGTACTATTCAACATCATTCCCTGAACTCATTTTTCTCATGTGAACTTCAATAACTCGTACAGAAAAGAAATTACTAACAAAGAAGAAAGAAAGGGAGGAGATCAGAAGTTTACTTTATACAAAATCAAATTATAAATGGGAAATAGATTTCCATCTCTGTTTTACTGCAAATGCCACTGAACAGATTAGCAATGAGACTAGTTCACTACCGTGTTTTTCAGCTTCCACAGAGACAGTTGCATACTACAAATATTTCTGGAAAACTTGATAATATTTGGCAATCACAGTACAAGAATTATTTCAGTTTACACAAAAATCAGGTTTTTTTTTTGCAACACAGGACAGACAACCTGCTTTGTGAGTTGCATAAAGGTTTTAAAAATAATACATATCAGCAGCTTGTCCTTGAGGCTAACGCTTGAATGCGTTACCATATGTATAGTTCTACTCTTGGGGCATTAGGTATCTTTTCCCTTTCAGAAACACTTGAGCCAACTTAGTTATGTCTTAAATATTGAAGTTTGCCTGTAAATTTAAACATACAGAGCTAGCCTGAAATCATGTCAAGTCTGTGTCCAATATACTCTTTAGATTTCAGATTACATTTGAAGCTGAAATTTGCATTACTGACACCTGTTGGAAAATGCTGAAGCTGAAGAAAAATTAAACTACCACGCTTTTGTAGTGAGACAAAAGAACCCTCCCAATAAAAACACAGTGCCATAGCACTCTGACTGTCAGTCAGAATAGTTGTGTACTAAGGCTCTTAAGGAAGACTCTTCAGGAACAGATTGTTGTGGAATCAGACCTGAGCTAACTCACCGAAGCTCTTTACCATCTTGCCTGAGTCACACACACAAGCAGAAACTTTGTGCCAGGAAAACATCAGTGCAGGACACTCGCAGACAGTACACTACTGCTCAGCATCAGTTCTGATGGATTTGCCCTGTGTGTTCTTTGACCACGCAGTTGACAGACAAGGAAAGACAGCAACACAAAGTAGTAACACGTTTATCACAAATTTTGTGTGCGTGTGTATCTGACACTTTAGATTCATCTAAAGCAGATCCAAGAGCAAAGAGCACTTGTTAGTAAAAAGAGGATTTGTTAAAGATGATGTAGCACTCTCCCAAGAGTCTCTGAAACACAGACGTAAAGTAAGTGCCAGCAATGCACTTCCTTTTGCAAGGTCACTGGTCCTTGCAGTTACAGCCTCTCACCCAGCAAGCAACTGCACCCCAGAAGAGTGGGGCTGCTCTGCCGCTCACCCCAGCGGGCTCAGAGCTGACAAGGTGTGGGTGACTGGGCCACCAGGCCCTCTCCTCTCACCTGGTGGTAGTTGGCTCGTGCCTCCAGCATCATCTGCTGGGTGCTGATCATCTTCTTCCTTCGCCGGCATTCCTCCTTGAGCCCCTGGATCTCCTGCAAGCGCTGGGCCACTTCCTTGCCCAGCTGGTCACGCTGGGCCTGTGTCTCTCTCAGGGCCTCTTCCAGGCTGCCGAGCTGGGCGCTGAGGTACTCCTGGGAGTGCAGCAGGTACTCGGTGGAGAGCTGCGCCAGGCGCAGCAGCTTCAGCAGCAGCGGGTCTGCGGGGCCCTGGCAGTGCGGGCAGCACTCCCGCTCGGCGCTGCAGAAGGTGACATGCTCCAGGTGCGTCTGCAGGGCCGCCACGTCCCCCTCCCGCGACACCCGATCCACGTCCACGGTGCTCAGCCGCCGCCAGTCTGGGTTCTCGTGCCGCCCGCGGAACTGGAACGCGGGAAACGCCGCCGGCCCCGCGCCGGGCCCGGCCGCCGGTGGGTGGTAGGTGCGCTGGGAGAAGGGCTGCGGGAGAGAGACACGGCTCAGCCTGGGCCGGCGCTCCCCGCCCCGCCGCCCGCCCGCCTGTCCGTCCCGGCGCTCACCATGTCCGGGCTCCGTCCCTGCGGCTCCGCTCGGCGCCGGCGTCCTCCGCGTCGCTATAGCAGCCCCGGCCTGCGCGGGGGGAGGCGGCAGTGACGCCGGGCTGTGCCGCCTCCCTCCCGCCCCGCCGCTCCCCGCCCCAAGGCCCTTCGGCTCCGTGCTCGGCACAAATCCCGTCCCCTTCTCCCTCCCGGCATCCTCCTCCAGCGACGCCTCCACAGCCTCCTGGCAGCGCCGCGCTAAGGAGCTCTCTCCCGCGGGTCCCGGTGCTCCTCCTGCCCCGCGCACCGCTTTGCAGCGCACCCTTTACCATCTTCACACGCTACTCGCATCAACAATCATCTCCTCGGCTCCCCTCTTACGTATATGCACCCTTAACACAGCTACACAACGTATGCTTTCTCTCTCCGCATCCCCTTCACTTCTGTGAAGTCTACATGCCATCCTGCTCGCGCGTTCACTACATCAACGTGCCTCCCCACACTGTGCCTCCTCCGTGCTGCTCCTGACTCAAACTTTTCTCACTCCGCCATGACTTACACTCCTCTACCCACCCCTATGCTGTCCTGTGCCCTTCTCCAGCCTCGCCTATTCGTCTTTCTTCCAGATGTGACAACACCTGTCACCTCCCCACCATCAGCATATATACGTATGTCGTTTCTCTGTACATCTTCACGCTGCTGCGCCCTCACGTGCCTCAGCTGGTAGCTCTGTGCAATCTCTCCAATGCAACTCCATACCCCTCTCAATGCCCACACAGCAATCTCCTGCCGTGTGCTTTCGAACACTTTCCTCACCTTAACACAGTCACACATTTTGCATGCCGCTTCCACACGCTCTCCTCACTTATCACATCAGGACACCTCTGCCTGGTGTCACAACACACCAGACCCACTCTCGCAACCATACAGCCCTTCAACCTCACCACGTCTGTCATTCTTGTCTCATTCTACTGATCCCAAACACTTCAGCCCCATCAAGCACCTCATGGCTTGCATACATCACCTACTTCACTATCCATGCCCAAATACTTTTCTTCAAGGCAATCAACAACTTCTGCCTATTTTTCTGCCCCACCGCAATTCCCAGTGGTCCCCAGTTCAGTGTTTCCCTTGCTCCTGCTCAGTTGCTTCAAACACTGTTTCTAAGCAGGAGCATCTTTCTCCTCCATCATACAAAATTACCTTATTCCCTCGCTCATCCTTACCACTTTAAACTCAGAAAAACCTGCTCTTCCTGTTACCATTTCTTAGTATTTCAGTCTCCTTGCTACATCTGCCTTACTGCCATGTTCCACATTTATACCTCCCTAACTTTTTGGTCCCTTCCACACATACTTCAGTTACTTCTTATCCTCTTGGTCATTCCTAGATACATACCTCTCCAAGAAGAGTCACACAATACATATCTGATCATACACTCCATTCCATAGGTTCCTTTACATCATGCATTATAGACTCACAGAAATGTTCCCAAGGGACTTCTGGTGATCATCGTCCAGTCCAAATTTCTGCTGCACGCTAGCTCACATCACCTGTGGCATTTAAGATGAACAGACAGTCCATGACCTCCCTGTACAACCTGTTGCATGTCTGTGCTCTCCTCCTGATGAAAACATTTTTCCTAATATCTCACTGAGCTATTACCAAGATTAAAAAATTGTTTGAATATTTTTGCCACAATTGTTCAAGTAACTGTAGGCCACTATTAAAGTGCCCCTTTGCCTTCTCTTCACCACACTAAACAAACCCAGCTCCCTCAACTTCTTCTCACAGATCATGTACTATAGATCCTAACCATCTTGTCAGGCCTCCTCTGTCCCACTGCAGCTCCACCACATAGTTCAGATTCCCCCTTAGTATTTCTCTCCATTCACCTCCTAGGAACTTGTAATGAATCTCACCTCTCATCTGCACTTTTAGCATCACTCCCTCTAATATAAACAGTAACATGTCTACCATTAATCACAATATAGAACTACTTCCATGAAAATACCAACAATGTTGTTACATGCACCAACACAAGCATCCTCACAAATTACAAGCTCTCAGTTTTATGTAGGTTTCTATGTTGGTTGTTGCTTTTTGGACCTTGAAGCTTAAGCCTACTGGTCACACTTAAACCCAAGGTTCAATTCCATTCAGATTCTTCCTTCACTTACCATGCCACTTGTTTTTAATTTAGAAAGATACTGTGTGATGTTTGCACCACTGCAGTCCTCTCCTGCAAGGATGACATTTTTGCCACCTCCTTTTCAAGAAACAGGGTCTCCAGCAAATTGCTATCTTCAAAGAAATCAATTTAACATTTTTTGATGTATATCAAATATAGATCTGCCTGGTTTACCACTGGACTTTGCACTGCACTGAGTTCTGAAGTAAAAAAATATACTGCTAATCATCTTCAGAGCTACTTCTAATATAAAACAGACTAACTTCCATTTAGTGTATAAATACACTTATATTTGTAAGCAGATAGGTCTTTTTAAATGTTCAAATACTGGCTACTGTCCAAAACTGTTCATGCCTCAAATTCTTTAAAACACCTTGAAAAACAGGTATTTGAATATTTTTTTCTAATCAAAGGAACCATTAAGTTACACATGATGAAATCTAACTCCCAAAGATCTAAGCCTGATATGTGCTCCATCTATTTGACATAGGAGAAATTTCTTTACATAAAAACATGTGCCTTTTGCAAGCTACCAATTTGTGCGTCAAGCAGAAGATGCCTGAAAAAGCATGCATTAAATAAGGGCCTTTGAGTGACAGATGCATTGACTTAATTAGAAAAAAAAATAACCAAACATTATTTAAAGCCAGCAAAGTAAACCAAGCCTGAGGGTAGCTTATTCTCCTTAACCAATGTATTTAGTCAGGAATATCCATACAGATTTGCATGCTGCTCCAACTAAACCTGCTTTAACTGAACGTGACCTTGCAGCGATATCTATGCATGATAAAATGTTCTCTGCTGGAAGGCACCTTAAAGACCATCTAGTTCCAACCCGCTGCAGGGACACCTTCTAGCAGACCAGGTCACTTAAAGCCCCATTCAACCTGGCCTTGAACACTGCCAGCGATGGGAGGGGCACCACGAAGTCGAGAAAAGGCACAAGCCGCCCAGGCACCCCGATGGAGATAGAAAAAGTACGGACGGACGGAGGAGGCCTTTTTTCGATCTTTTTTTCCTTTCCTTCTGCCGGATTTATTCTGAGAGCTGTGCCCATGAGGAATTTAGGGCCATCACCCACCCGCGAGGCCCTCTCGTTCGGGGTGGCACCGCCCGCTCCCCTAGTCACCCCTCCCCGCCGGGGCGGGCGCCACCGGTGAAAAGGGGCGCTTCCCTGCGGTGGTGCCCGCGGGCCAGGCCCGCGCCCGGCGCTTCGGGAGGCGGCCGAGTACGACCGGGCCTGCGGGAGGCCCTGAGCTGGGCTCCATCTACCAGCCAAAACCTCCGGCTCCGCTTCGGAGCGCGGCCGCCTCGCCGCTCCCTCCCGCCT
>VZTR01028849.1:129566-145858 GCA_013400775.1 Chaetops frenatus | reverse complement strand
TTGCAATGCTTTCCTGTCCAGTTATTGATTTGTGGATTTTAATGTGGTTATTATTTAGCACTTTTTTTTTCTTAATTATTTCCCTAGCTGAGGCAGTTCTATTCAGGTATCCAATAGATGTGATTTCACTTGTAGGGATGGGTATTTGGAGTCTTTCCAAACTGAAGATCAGTAGCCTCTTACACTAAGCTATTAGCTACTTACATAGCTGTTCATTTTGCACCCCTGTCAAAGACTTGCCTTTTCTTCTAGTGTGGCTTAAGGCAGCATGTGAAGTTTGACTGGAATTATGCTGGGCAATGTGGCTCTTTCACTTTTGTTTTCCAGTTTTTTTGATAGGTTGTGGTAACCCTGGCAACCACCTTGCTCAATTGTTAGTGCCCATGTACAGCGGGCTGGTGCACGTGCCTGAGGGATGTTAAATGGTGTGAAAGAGTGCACAAAAACACTGCCTTGGATTCTCTCTCCTGCCTTGTATTGTCCAAGGGAACTGCAGAAGTTTGGCAGCAAAACACACTTTATTAAACAAGGGGAAGCCTTTCACTTCCCAGTCAATGAAGCACACAATGAGGCTCAAGGATTTTGCAGTTTCAGTTGAGACATCTTATTTGGATAAATTTTTACCCCACTGCAAAAGGCTACATGAGAGAAGCGCCCATCCTTAATCACTGAAATGATTCTGCCCAAGAAGTTGTATCACTGACAGTTCTAGCAAGCATAGTTATTTCTCTCCTGTTTCAGTATGCTGTGAGGCAATCTACCCCACTCTGCCCAGATAGGCCATACTAGGAGAAAGGCCATTGCTGAAACTGCAGACCTGTGGGTCCGTCCAGTAGCCTGGAGACCCAAGAGAACTGGAGGGGGGAGGCAGAGGGCAAAATAACTGTGAATTTTGTTATTGTTATTATATGTTTGAAGAATGATGGCTTTATTGTGGATGTTATTTTTTTATCTACTAGTCTGTTTGGAAAGGGATTCCATGAGTCGTAGCTGGATGTCTTCCCTCACAACAATGAATGCAATACAGGACAAAATGGGCCAGTTTTCTTAAGTGGTCGGGAAGTGGACAGGCCAGGGGGGACTAAAGGCAGAAGCAAGATTTTATTTCCCTTTAGAGCTTGTATGGGTAAGACTGCCCATCCTGAGAAAACTTCATTAATTTTTTGCTATAATTGTTGGCTATAGCAACCCATTTACAGAAAACAAAACTATGTCTTCCCAAGAGACAGCAATATACCATTGTATTATGAGTGTGTGGATGCAGGTCATCACCATAATACGTACTTGGAGAGTAATTAAGGTGCTTATGGTGATGGTCTCATTGTTCTTCCTTAAAAGGACAGCAGTGTATTGAAAAGGAGATACCTATTTTTTTTCCTTTTTTCTTCATTAACTTTCCCAAACTGCATGTTTTCTGTATTTTAAATCTTAAACACCTTCACTATGTTTTACTTATGTAACTACCATGGTGGTTTTGAGCTCTTTTTTTAACTAGCCAGACAACTGGTTATTTAATGTAATTTAGGCTTAAGATGTTTACAGTGCATTAGGCATAATGGATAAATCTTAAAACAGATGTGCCATTAGAGGCAGATTAAGGTTCACTAAAACATGCAGTGACGACTGTATGTGGTGATGGATTTTTTAATCAGAAATTAAGCAGAAATTCAAGACTTGTGAGGTACAGAACCAAATGAATCTCACAGGGAGAAGTTTTGATGTGTACTCAATTTCAAGTCCACATTTGTTATGATCAGTAGTGAACAACTTTTATAACTGATTTCACTGGGATAGACATGGCCACTTTCTGAAAATAAGATAAGAAGTTTTATCTTCCTAAGAACGTAGTTTTGTGCACTAACAAAGCCCATTGGGGGCTCCAGACCTGCTTAGCCCACCAGAGATGGCAGGTAAGAGAGGCAGAAACAAGTTTAACAGGATGCCTGAACATACAGAAAAATGATGGTTGCTGTTGCTACTCCAGTTTAAGGAGTGTATCAATCTTGCCAGATTAGAGGAAGTCTACTGGTGCACACAGGAAAAGCAGAACAGTGATCCTGCCTCCTGCAGGGTCATGGCAGCAGGGAACAAGAGAGTAAGAAAGTATATTTGTGCTTCAATTTCATGGCCTGCTTGAAAGGCTATAGGATCAGGCATAGAATAAACCCTAAAACTCTGTATTCACATTGTGATCATACTTAAAGTGAGTTTTTAGTGTATGTCTGCAGCAATAAACAAGCAAACAGATAAAAAATGGAAAAAGAATCCTAACAAACAAATTAAAATCTTTCTCAATTAAAAATAAAATTAACACTTACATGTTTGCTTTTCTACCTATATTTTCTCTTCCTGCTGTCCCTGAAAAGTCTGAAGTGTGGGCATTTCACAAGCTCTGTCTGTGGTTTGCTTTTCAATTCTACTGTGGCCTACTGTGGAAATAGGTGTTAGAGCGCTGATCATTTAATCCAACTTACATGGGAGTCCTATTAAAGCCAATGCCAGTTCTCTGGGCAGAATATCTTTTAGTGCTTTTCCAGCACTCTTAACAGCATGAGTCAACCAGTCACAGAATTTTAGCCAGGTTCTTATTTTGATTCCATTATAGTAGAAGAATTTGGTGCCAAAATTTTGTTAAAATTCCTAAGAACTTTACTCCTTAACAGCAAAGTATCAGGCAAATGTGCATGTAAGAACATGCTACTTTGATTAAAAGAAGAGAAAATATTCCAGCAAGACTCATAGTTGGTTTGGTACAAAAACTTTGGCTGGAAAGGTACAGGTAAAGCTAAAGCCTGCCACAGGCTGTGGCCAGTCACACAAGCTGTCCTAAGTAGTATCTTGTACTAGCACTGATATGGAGAGCCTACAGGTTTTGCTGGACCATGTTTTGACTAATGACAGTTAACAACATGAAGATTTATAAGTGTCAGCTACCAAGTCTAGAATTTACAGCTAGGACCTTTTTTTGTCTTCTCATGCACCTAGATTTTCTCTGGATGGAAAAGTGGTGTGGCCACGCTCTGAACCATTATTTGCAAGAATTGCGAGTCACACACAGAAAGGGCAGCAACCAAAGCAGTAAGTCTTTGTAGCACATGTTGCATGGAGCAATGGAGTACTATAATACTTTCTTTGTCATTAAATTTCATGACAAAACAAAGGGTGAGTAGACCTTAGCAGACATTGATTATTACTCATTTTGTGTGGATTTGTCCCAATCCTAATCCCTACAAAATGGACTAATGAAATTATAATTGAATTTTTTAAAAAATTATCTGATTTATCAGCCTAATGTATCTCATTTCTACACCTATATATCTCATTCCTGCATCACAAAACTCTTACAAATATGCTGTAAACCCTTGTTGAAAGGAAGAAAGTTTTCCAGTGATTGTGGCACATGGCTAGAGAAGTGCATGCAATCAAGGATCTGCTGAGATGCATGGGCAGTATTTGGAAATGATCATTTGAGAGTCATCTTGAATGGCTCAGATGATTAATGTTTAGAGAACTAACGTAAAGGGCTTACCCAGACTTGCTTGATCCAGAAAAAAATGCAAGAGTTAAGGTCAAAATGTACAATACTCAAACACACAAGAACCCTGCTATATTAAGGGGCTGGAGGAAAAAATTAGTCAATTTTTTCTTTGGAGTTTTCAGAGACCCCTGGTCATTTAGTTTTTTCTATGTAAACTCCAGATCAAAAAGGCAGTTGAAGAAAATATAGTGAATGAACTATTTTATCAGATGAAATTATCAAATAGAAAGATTTTGAGGAGTTAGTCTCTTTTATTCTGACTTTGCTCACATGCCCATGACAACTGCTCACAAGCACTGAAAATGCCAATAATTCCAAAATGCCTTTGATCTCAGCAGAACTTAACCTGCAAAAATTAGTTCACTTTTCTAAAATAATGGTTGTATCAGGGTGGAGATCAAGACACTGGTGGTATTTATAACCTTCTACATTAAGAGGCTGTCATGTTCCATAGAATGGAAATAATTTCATACATTTCATTGAGAAACAAGGTGAAGTGTAAGAAGGATGATCAACTGAATTTAATATATACATATAGGAAATCTTCTTTGAGCACTGCTTCTCTGCAAATAACTGCTTGCTGGAATTTGTATATATAGTATAGTTATATGACTTTTTTTATTTTTTTTTTCCTAATAAAGGTTTCCCAGATTTTTTTGCAACATAAAGAAAGGTGGACAGAATTATCATTTCAGCTTTGGGAACCTGCCTGAAAAGCCTTCACAACACAGCAGCATCATTGTAATCATAGCAGACAAAAACAGTCAACCTTTTGCCCCATTTGAATCATAATGTGGCTGAAATATAACAAATATTTTCTGTGAAAATAGATTGTTACCAGAAAAATATTATAATGTATACTTTTCTTAGAATACTATGTCAACCTTTGAATAGAGTTTAGTGTAAAATCTTGCCAGTGAAATAATGCTTTTTTCCCTTTTTTAAGTGACAGTGAAAGAAAGCATGCACAACAGGTATAATTTCTGCAGTATCGACACAATGATAAATACCATAGCTGTCAAGAATCTGGAGGATTCATGTGACATTTTTATGCACACTAACATCAGTTTTCTTCTTGTCCTCCTTCATATTTAGCATTCAGGATCCTGAATTTCCTGAGCTTGCTAACAATGTTTGGAGTTTATTAAAGCTTCACTGTAGTGGAGAATGGTGTTTAAATGCCATGTCTCAGGGCACTGCAATACATTGGTTTTCATGGCCCCCAGCTCATCCCAGCTGCTCTCCAGGGGCAGGTTCTCTTAGATTAGTTAAAGGCAGTGACTGTTATCTCTTGATAGTGGCAAACACATTTTTTGTTTTGTTTTTTTCCTTTTCTGGTGCAAACTGAAACAATGGAGGAACAGAAGTGTGAAGGGGGAGGCAGCATGGAGGGGAGGTGATAATGAGTTTTTAGGATAGGGTAAACCTCCCAGGCTTGAAAGTAGATTCCAAATTAAGAATGCAATTGATTTTAGAAATACAACCTGAGCTTGAAACATGAACACATGCTGTGGTATTTACAGAGTTACAGACAGCTGCTTTAACTATCCAGTTCAGCCAAATACAGGATGCCATTCTAGTCAGTTGTTCTAGTCAGAGAAAGCCTCTGGGTGACTGAGAGGTCACAGTCATATATTCCTGCATCGGATAGAGTATTTCTGCCTTTTTAATGTGCTTCCTATTCCCCAACTCAAAGGAATTAGTCCCTGGTGCATTAGATGCAGCATGGCTCACTCCAAGTCTGGTACTGATAGCTAGTCTATCACCTGACTAATAGGGGAAGTATGGGCATTCAGTCTTCAAACATTGTCGGAAAACAAAAACATGGAAAGTGGTAAAGAAATGCTGTTTTGTTCTATATTTACCTCTCTATAGCAATAAAGGAAGAAATTTTCAGGTATACAAAGGGAATTAGGTATCCAAAACACTAGATTTTCATAGGATGCAAATGCTTAACCATCCTTTTATTTTTCTTTAAAAATCACCCCTAAATTAACCTGTTCAGTCTACATTTGGCTACAATGGCACAATGACTGAGAGCATCCAACCATTTCTTCACGTAGATCCCTCCTATCCCTGACCTGCACACCCCTCCCTAATCAGCTGCACCACACTGGCACTTCACCAGCTCCCATGTCCACAGAAAACTTCTCCCAGCCATTTTGGTGGACATGTCCCTCTAAGTGCATGGCTCCTGCAGTGCAATATCATCCTTACTGTGTCTATCAGCACAGTCTTCTTCCCATGAGAGCAAGGAGCCAGAGGACCAGTGCAACATAAAATCCAGAAGGAAGCAGTGCAGGCTCAAACACTACGGAGAACTGCGGGGACTAAGAGACGGGGGGCTCTGGAGCAGGGAAAGAAGAGGGAGAAAAGAGGACTGCAAATGAACACAGAATCACTGGAGTGAGCAGAAAGAAGGCTGGTGTTAGTGTGTTGGGTTTATGTGGCCAAAAGCTGAGAGCTGGCTCACTAAGTCTGATTCTTCCATTTTCTTTTTCTTAGTAAAATCTGACTTCAGTTTTCACATTCCTTTGCTGTATTCTCCTACTCATTTTTATTGTTTTTTGTCATTTCTTAAATCTTCAGTTCACCCAGTCCTGGATTTCCTCCACTCCAGGCTTCATCTCTTTCTCTCCCTTATAATCTTCCTCTTTCTCCCTGTTTGGAATTGCTGGTTTTGTGCCTGTGGCTCTCCTTCCCACCCCGCTTCTTGTTCCTCCTGCTAAACTTCCAGCTGCCACAAATACCTCTTCTAGTGTTTCACAAGCCACACGCAATGATTAATTTTTACCCCTGCTGTTGAAACAAACATGCCTCTCACAAACCGTTCTTTCTATAGCAACCAGACGTAGGATGCGATGGAGACGCACACCCAGCTGCTGCAGAGCCAGCTGGAAGCGCTGGGTAACCCCGAGCCAGCGGCTGAAGTGCTGATTGCTCCGCTGATTGACGGGGCTGGAGGGTGGAGTGAGCACCCCCGAGCTGGCCGAGAACTGCCTCATGTGGGTCACAAGTGCTCCACCAAAACTCTTTGTCCAGTCAAATGGGTACGCTCCTAACACGGACCTGCCACAGGGAGAACGGTGCACTTATTTTCTGAAATTAATGTTTAACAGACTAAAGGTTACATTTCAGCCTTCTCCTGCCACTTAGGGGAGATAATGCCTGACATTTTAATGGGCTTGCCAGCTGATGTCTCAATTCTTCCTGCCCATGTCTTTGAGCCAATTATTTTCCTCAATCCCCTAACAGAGCTTTGAGACAAAAGTCGGTCTTGGCACAGACCCCTCGTCAGTCGTGGAGCTCAAGGAAAATAAAATAAATCACGTCTTGGACTAATATAGCAGGTAGAAAATCTAGGGCAGGCTTGTTAGGATGAGAATACCTGTCTCTGCCTTTATGAAAAATCACCCTTGAAGTATTTATTTATTTAAATGTATTTAAAATATTTAACCAAATGTTGTCTACTGACGTTTTCAAAAACGGGAGAGTTAATGTAAGCTGTGACATGTTTTGGTGTTGCAAGAAAAGGATCACACAGCAGCTGGCTGAAGCAACAGAACATTGTGCAGTTTTCCAGAGCCTGAACCTAAACAAAAACTCTGGGGAGGTCTAATTTCAGAAGAGGACAAAAAATCCTTCTATGGTTCCATGCAAACTATAATGTTGTAGGTATATATCACAGTCTGAGAGATTGTTATATAATCAAAAAACTCCTTAGTTGCTCAGTACTGGTCACAGATCACAGGTATCAAACAGGAAGATATTAAAGTAGAGAGTAGTCCAGTAATCCATCACACTTTGTATGACCAGGCTGATTTCAAATGCAACATTAAGCTAAAAACAAATCTTTCACCACTGTTCTTTTTCTATAGCCTTTCATTTCCTAAAATTTACTTTCTGGAGTTCACATTTCATTTGTTTGATTTGAAAGACAAAGAGTTGTGTCAGATTTCCTTGATTAATGAACATTTAGCTTTCTAGCTTGTTAGCATACAAACTCCAGTCATTTATTTATGTACCATGAACACAGCTAGAAAATCTAGGACATGTATAAATAGTTTGATAGTATACTATTTCAAAAGAATATCTCCAAACTGTTTCAAACTTCATAGCTGGGATAAATCTGAAGGAAATCGTGCATTTGCTTGACTTCAGATAACATTTCTTTTACAACAGCATTTTGCAAAATAGACCGGGCATGAGCAGTAGAAAATCATATTATGAATGTACTACTGACTACACATTTAATTCAAAATTCTTTCCTTCTCTTGTACAAAAGTGCTAAAAGCATTCAAGGTTTGATTACGCTTGTACTGATAGTGTAGGAATGACAGCTGACTAGCTTGTTCAATCATCATGGTAAAAAAAATCCAACAGAACTGCTGATGAATTTGATGAAGACAAATCCCCAAACCCACATACTTCAACAAACAGACAAGCAGATACTCTGTAAAAAACTTGAAGAATTATTTCCCTTAGATTTCATGTATAAAGAGGTTTGCAATTCTGGTACTACACGACAAAAAAAAATAACTAAATGCAAATACTGACACAAACATATTCACATTCATAGTGTTGTATAATTGTGGGAGACCATATTCAAAAAATTACTTCTGACCTTGATATGCAATTAAACTAGCTAGTTCTCTTTCCACTCTGAATTTTGGTGGTTTTGTTTGTTTGTTTGTTTGTTTTTTTGGTTTTTTTTTTTTTTTTTGTTGTTTGTTTGGTTTGGTTTGGTTTGGTTTGGTTTTTTTTTCATTATAAATACAAGCTTTTGTGTGTTATTTTCCATTTCTGCTGCAAGGTATAAAATATTCTAGGTATGCTGATAAGCAAAGAGAAAGAAATTCTAGTTTATGAATTTTTCAACAAATGAACAGGGAACAGTCTCAAGGGCTTCGTACAAGGCATGATTTTTGAAAAACTGCATAAAGACTCCTCATCTTGAAAAACTGTCCAACTCTTTGAATAATTTGAATTTTTACCAAATTATTTTTTAAATTAAAATGGTGTTTGAAACAACTCATTGCAGGGTGGTTTTGTTTTGGTTTTTTTTTAGTATATATTGCTGCAGTTACACCTTAGGTATTATTTTCTAACTGGCATTGATCCACGTTAAAGAGGCTAGTAAATTGACCTGAACTTCATTAATAAGCAATGTTGTCTTGATATACCAAGTGACATTAAAGAATGTTATTTTCTTTTGCACCCCAGCAAGGTCCAAGAGAGCTTTCCTGCCAGTGCCTATAATATTGCTGTGTTTCTGATACAATTTGTTTCTGATTAATTCTGCTCTGAATGGGCAGTTTGGCCATTCTGTTCTAAGCATCCATGTACCAGTGGTCACCATTCCTTAGGCAGGTTGGAATGTATAGATCTGCCTTATTTACTCCCATTCACAGCATGCTGAACTGGCTTAAGGTAAATGTGTACAAAAATACTGGAGGGATGGGGACCCCACAGAGGGGAAATTTCCCCTGGGGAAAAATGAGAAAATTGTAACACTTGGAGTATGACTTGCTCAAAACAAGTCAGATCTGTAATAATATAGGGCTCCAAGCATCCAGGACTGGCAAAGGTACACCAGGGGGTACTTTTCTAGGAAGAAACATATTGAAATCTATTGTTAGATGTACAAGCTTTATTTCAGAAGAGCCTGAGAAATTATGGAACATTTTTATTTCCCCTCCTGCATGTAACAGTCTCTTGCAGTCACTATGAAAAAGCCTGGACCATAGTGGCTTTATTCTCAGCCTAACTTCAACAATCTCAGTACTGTTACAGAGTCAGTAACAGCATATGGAGAAAATACACCCAAACATCTCCTTTGTTAGCCTATGTCTGTCAGTAATTGTTCTAAAATTTTCTAAATTCCTTCATGCTCAAGTTTTTGGGGGATATGTAACAGAGTCAATCCTGCAGACTTATTTCTTATTTAAGCCTAACTTCCAATTTTTCATTATAAGGATCTATGTAAAAGCGTTGCCATGGGGTATTGAAGTCTACTCATGAGGTAGAAAGGGGTCAGTGAGGGGAGGGATGTTTATGGGTAAAATCCTCTTAAGACTTTGTTCAGTAGAAGGAGTAAACAGAATATTTTCACAACCCTCTCTTCAGTGTCAACAGTTGGCTTAAAAAACATTTGCATGAGATTGCTCCCCTAGCCCCTCTGCTGGTAACTGGGTAGATCACTTCTGTTCTTGAGGGTTCTTGGAGGAACTAAATCATATAACTTCTAAATGTTGCAGAGAAAAACATAAAGAATTCCAAATAATTTCATTAATCCTTGTTTAACTCCAGGACTCATTCCTATTGGCATAGACCTAGTAATGATCCAAACAAATCAAACCAAAACATGTCTTTAAATTGTCTGATAAAAGTTTGTTGTAGTGTACTTTCTGACAACTTACTTAAACACTGGAAACAAGTCATAAATGACTACTGAGAAGAAATATTAATATAATGAATATGTGTGCCCCAAGTGTACCCACGTATTTAGGAATATTAGTTTACTGGTCAAGTTTCCTCCATAATGACCATTTTCATAGGATTACATGACCTCTTGTGATCTGAGTTAGTAGGAAAAGTTTTAATAGAATTAAATATATTTTAACTCACATCCTGAGAGGGCCATGTATGATTCAAAATCCAAACCCTTTCAAATGCATAATGTGCTTCAGAAAATTGGCTTAGTGCTCAAATCTACTAAAGCTGGTGTCCAAGAGAATTTTGTGATCCCTATTGATCTGTGTAGCTGAGAAATGCCAGTTTGTAGTAGTTATTTTTATCTCTCCAACAGTTGAACCCTGCCTCCACAAGGGCAATGTATTTTAAATGCATATGATGTTATTATGTAAATTGGTTTAGCTGTGTAATCTACTAAAGGTGATTTCTCTGTCCCATGTGAACCACAAAGCCAATGATCGCATAATATTCACTAAAGATAAAATTGTCTTACTTTCCATAACCAATTCCCAAGTGCATTACTCTGACAACCTCAATTTCTGTTCAACAGTGAACCTGATGCTCATTTGCAAAACTTTAATAAATGTACCAAATAGAGGTAATGCATTTTTCCAGTTTACAGTCCCAAGCAAACTATAAATAATTTTCTATGGAGCAACAGACACAGTAATTAAAGAACAAGTAAGGTCCCATTGGAAGTTCTACCCATTTTTTCCTGCATCAATCTATATAAAGCTATGCCAGCAATGTAGCAAAACCCCCTTGTTTGATACATTTCTGAAATTAGGCAGACATCAACCTTGATTCCATCTATAAAAGGAACTGCAAGGTCATGTCCATACAATTGGACCTGGAAAAGCTCCCCCTCCTACAAATGTACACCTAGGCTCAAAAAAAGCCTTTACAAAATATATGGAATTAATGCATTTACAAGGGCAATAGACATTTATGTGTGAAAAATTAAATGACAAGAGAAAAGAAAATCAGATAGCACCAGTGGCTATTTCAGTTCTATGTCTAATTACTGTTGTCTGTATACAGAAGTGAACAGGTGCAAAGTAAATGCATGGATACACTCTCTTTAAAATCTAACATATTGGGTTAATCTGTAATTCATCTCCACTCCCAAGGGAGCAAAGGAACTCCTAAAAATAATTGAATGTATTAATGCATGATCTTTTATCTGGGAATCTCTGCAGTTTTAAAAACATGAACGGAACCCTGTTCATTAAACTTTCACAAGACCAGGGAAAGATTATATAGTAATAAAATAAGTATTGTCTAATATAATATTAGATAGTAATAAAATATTTTCAGTGAAGATTGGACAACTCATAGGTTCAACATTTCAATAAATA
Source organism: Chaetops frenatus (assembly GCA_013400775.1). Classification (NCBI taxonomy): domain Eukaryota; kingdom Metazoa; phylum Chordata; class Aves; order Passeriformes; family Picathartidae; genus Chaetops; species Chaetops frenatus. The sequence goes on along the minus strand of VZTR01028849.1, from coordinate 134,488 downwards.
TTTAAAGGCAAGAGAAAATGTTTTCTGAATAGTGGAAACACAAGTTCCAAAAGAGTTGTCCAAGCGTAAGTTCCCTTCTTGCATGGCACGTAAGTATTTTATAAAATGGAAGCATAATTATTTCTGAATGGGAGGTTACTTTAAATTTTGAAATTCAGAGAAAATTCTTGACATCTTTTGCTGTTATGAAAACTCCAGTTTTTCAATGACAGAGTGTGAACATAAACATTTTTATGGGACGTGATTAATATAATTCCTTTAACCACTGTCATAAAACTACAATATAGCTGTTGTCAGAAATGGATATCCAGACAGAATTTCCTTCAGCTTCCACTGATTTATTCTATATCAGTTAAAAATTGAAAAAACTGAGAAGTGGTGCTTTTTCTTAAATTTCAAGAAACTCAGGGGCTTTTTGCTTTGGTGAAAATATTTGGAGTATGTGCTCCATGTGAGATGCAGATGTGGAATAGATTAGTTAACTGTTCTTATGTTCCTGAACTTTTTGCCTCTTTGTTACTAAATGTCCGTATAATATGCAGTGATGCGTAAGATAGAAAATGAGAAGGCAGTCACAGATATTGCTAGGATATAATCACATATATTACCCTGTACTGGGTCTGGCTGAGATGGAGTTAATCTTCCCCATAGCAGCCCTCCCAGTGCTGTGCTTTCTAATGGTAGCTATAAAAGCCTCAGTAACACTCCAGTGCTTTGGCTACAGCTGAGCAGTGATTGCACAGCGTCAGGGCNGGCTGTCTCTCCAACATTCCCTCCTTCAACATGAAGATGGGAATGGACAAACAAAACTTCAGTTTACTCCTTAACTTTAAGCCAAAAATTTAAGCTGTTAATCTTTAAGCTAGTTAATCTTTAAGCCCCATTCTAGAAACACCCATTCTGGTTTCTGGATTCATTGGCAACTTGAGCTGGCCAGTGCTGACTGATCTAGATCACATGCTGAAGAAGTCCAAGGGCTAATTTGAATGCTAGGTTGAAGCCTACAGCTGGGTCTTTTTGTCCCAAGAAGAGAACAGGAGTTTTGCATGCTATATACATATGTTTAGGTGTGCAGATAGTGAAGATATTTAAACATCAGAGACAACTTCTGACTATCAAGTCTCAGTAGCTTGAGAAGTAGATTTGTTGTCCTTAGATTGCAGTTTCATTTCTGATTCAAGCCAAACACACAGGAAAGTACAGATACTGGGCTTTTGGTGTAGATTTGTTTGTTGGGTTTATTCCTTTTTGGTGAGGTAACTGAAATACAGAACCTACATAACTAATCTTTCTCTATGGAATTACAGTGCTTCCTACATGTTGGAAGCCTTTTTGCACTCAGTAGGTTTGCATTTCAGCATGGTGACTGTGACTAGGCAGCTGGGTCATCTGGAGCCAGGAATCAGTCACTGCTGCTAGCAGGTTTCCTGGGAAACACATGGAGTATTTGTCTTGCAGCCTCAAGAAAACAAATAATGCTCAGAGCATCATTAGCTTTCAGTCTGGGACTTCTGCCTCCCAAAGGGCTCAATTCAACAACTATCTCTCCAAGACGCACTTATTCATATGAGTAGGTCAATTACCTTCTAGCCTTCCAGACCACTCAGCTGAGGATTCAGGTATTTAAAGCACGTTTTCATACCTGCCAGTTATCAGTGATGTGTAAATTGTAAAAACTTGCAGGTCCTCAAATTCTTCTCAATGACAGAAATATCCTCCCCAGCTCTGAGACAGAGCTCCTTCATTCCAGCTTCTTCCTTCCTAGCTACCTCCTCCCACAAACAGGTATACCAGAAGATCAGGGCAGGAACTTTGCATCATTTACTCATTTCAAAATATATGGATAATTTTTAAGCTGAGTTTTAATCCTTTTTCAAATTTTCTACAGAAAATAAACAATGGTCCCATACTATTCCATGTAAATCCAGTAATGCCTTGAACAAGAAATAGCCAAACTGACACTTAAGACAACCCATTCATTTTCATAAATTAACCAAATTCCATTTTTAAAGTTACTAGGGTGGTCTCCCTTTCCCACTATTCTTACTGGAGCATAGGGCTAGAATTCCAGCAGCTGACTAGACTTTGCTTCAAGTAGTTTGTCTTGATTTTTTTCCTGATCATCATGTTCCTTTTAAGTCATATGGCATTTGAAAATGCTTCTTAGATTACTTCAAGGGGTGGGCTATTAACTGAAATTGTATGCTCAATTAAAAATAAAGAGGAATTTTTAATATACAGTCTCAAGGGTAAAAGCTTGAATATATTACAGGAATTAATTTTGAAGACTCAAAACCATAAAATAACAAAAAGGTACCCAACCCTACCTTATTATTAAAACCTAGTTGGATTATTTCTTAGGGCATGACTTAAGATTTTAAATGCTTCTGAATTGCCTACCTTATTATCACCTTTGAAACTCCTGCAGGGAATAAGTGTGGGTGTGAAATGCAAGCATTTTAGGCTTTTCTCTTCTAACCACAGAGCTGCTCAGACTAAGCCAGGATTCAAGGTGTGATATATTGCTGAAGCCTGTGATGAGAATCTGAAACAGCCTCTATGTTGGAGTGCACATATAATCAAAATTTATATTTTGCGTTGAATTATCCATTATTCTTGCTAATTTGGCCAGAGGAGTGTCAGGGTTTTCAGGATATCAGGAGATGTCAGTATCCACCACCCTCCAAGAGAAGGATGCAATTATGATGCTAACAGGGAAGAAGAGAACACCAGCCACTTTAAGCCGATGAAGCTTCTCTTCCCTCTTCTCATCAGACAAAATATGCTCCACATCAGGCTGTGTAAATGGGGAAGAAGATTCAGTTCTCTTAGACCATCTCCCTCCTTGTTCAGTTCATCCTAGCAATTCACTTCTTGTTTGGGGGAGAACTGTTCCACCATGACAGCTTCATAGCAAACAATGTCTAGAGTAGCTCTAATGAATTACATTAAATATACAGCTCAGGAAAGAAAGTGCAGGCCTGGCTAATAATGAAAGTGCAAATGACACTTTTAGGAGTATCCTTTCTTCTTTTTTTGGCCTCTCTTGGTCATCAAAATCAGAAGGATTTACAGAGAATTACACAAATGTCACCCTCAATTAAGCTCAATGAATTTACCTTTTACATTGGAAAGTCAGAATCCCATTGGACTAAAGCTTTTACTTGCAGTGGAACATTTAAAAAACATGCACAAAATTTCCTTCCAGAGCTGTACCTCAAATACTTCAGTACTATGTAGGAGTCTGAGAAACAGACTGGCATGAGTATGTTGCTAATAAAATAATGGAAGGGATGAGGACAAATCTTATCATCTGCAGATTTGGAGAAATGCCAAACACATTCCCAATTAAAAATTAAAAAAAGAGAAAAGCCTATTGGTAACTCACACTGAAATTTTAATTTATGCCTGAAAGCATTGATGGCAACATACACAAACTTGCCTGTTTACCTTGTGCTGTTTCTCAAGCCATGTCTGGTAACCACAGGGCTGTTTTGAGATTTTTGTTCAGGAGTGGGATTGGTTGGCACTGAATTTTTCTAGCCTCCCACCATGGGGGGGTCACGGTTCCTGCATTTATAAGTACATATTCTTTGTAAAGGGATGACAGCAAAAGACTGGCTGTAATCAATTAGCTCTGTGAAGTTTCCATTCCAGCCTCTCTCTTTGCTCTCTCCTTGCAGAGTTGGAATTTATTTTCTATTAGCAATGAGTCTTGTGTAATGTCAGGCACAAAGAATTCAGCACCATCTATCCTGGCACTAAGTCTCTCACCTGGTCAGCCACCTAGACTGCTCTTTATCCCAGATCAGCACAGTCACTTCTCCCAAAATAAACTGTACCCTCACATTTTACAATAGCTGTGTTCAGCCTTCTCTAATTTGAAGAGACAGGCCTTTAGGAGGTGTAGCACTGTTTATATAGAGAGAAAGCTGATGTTTGAAAGTTCTTTGCATGCATCTTAATCTATTTCTGAAGGACTTAGCAGTGATTCCTTCATTTATCATTTATCCCCAGAAATCAAAAATTGGAAGTACAGGAAAAATATTTCAAGAGAGAAAAAAAATAGAAAAAACCCAAGAAAACCTTGTTTTCCCTTCTGCTTCTGAAAGCAATGAGAAAGGAGATATGACAGACCTTTAGGTGATGAGGAGAGAAACAACCCTTTGCTTTTTAACCTTCTGTGGTCTAAAAGATAGCACAAGAAAAAGATCCAGGTATCCAGACACCAAGAAGGGATTTGTGACCGGTAAAAGTTCTACTACTCTCCATTGAATCCTTTTTTTTCCCCTTGAAACTCTGAGGTAAGAAATGTGGGTCTAAAACACTGTAAGACCATCTCAAATCCCTGCTATGTACCCTTGTGCCATAGGTAAAAAGGGGCACAAGAATAAGCTCGCTTGAAAGTGCCATAGGAACACTGCAGGCATGCTGGAGATGTACAAGCATGACAAGAACAAAATCAAGTTTAAGCTTCATTTCTGTTTGTGCTGCCTTGAGAAGCTTGATTTGTACTGTCCCAGTACCCGACTGTTTCTTACAGTCAGAAAAGAAAAGCATGGGACCAACTCCTAAACAATCAAAGAAAAAATCACCCTAAGCTATTAATGAATTCCCTTACCATTGTATAGATTTGTTGTGGTTTAAAGGACAACAACTTTTTTTTCTCCTTCCTGGGGGGGGGTTCTTTGTTTTCCTACTTCCGCCGGGACAGTTTCCAGCAGAGGTGAGGAGCCCACGGATTGGCTAATTTTAAGATGGGCACTTCATGTAGCCACTTGAAATTAGAGGCGTCTTTGCGAAGCTTACATTTTTTAGGAGCGGGAAGTTGGAAGCCCTCTTCGACTTCCGCTCGCGTGGAAGGTAACTCCGGCATGGCCCGGGCCGGCCGCTCCGGGCCGTGCTGGGGCTGTGGCCGGGAC